>CAJHQQ010005796.1:0-14037 GCA_905132885.1 Moricandia moricandioides | reverse complement strand
GCTTCTACAGGCCTAAATACTCTGGGTTTAGTTGGGTCATTACATATTCATTATGTGATACATCTTCTATTGCATTATAATTTGCTACATCAACAATATCATGCAACATTAAGTGAGAATTTTGAACAACTTTTACAAGACATTTGAACTCATGTCTCCTATGACAATATATATAAACTATTGAGACCAATATTTTAAAGTCTGTCTAGGCGGATACCTAAATGTAAATCGGTCTAAGCGTCTGCTAAAGCGGCAAATCAGTGATACCCGAGACAATATTTTAAAAATCCAATTTAAATAGTCCAAATAGGCTTAAACAATCTTAAATATATTAAGATGGTCTAAATCCGATCTAACTCGGTTAACCAAGTAACCATATTGGTGTAAGTCAACAAGTTTTTCTTAATTTTTTTTGTATATTTAATTTTAATTATTCATCAAAATAATTATATAGCACACCTAATTAAAATATTTAACATAAGTATATAATATATACTAAAAAAAAATTCGTTAACATCTATTCTCCGCCAAAATCTTGAATATCCGCATAGTCATTAAGCTTATACAAAATGCATAGTTACCTCATATCGCTTTCTTGAACACTGATTGAGACTTAACTTATAAGTCAAACTCAATATCCAGGAAAAGATGACCATTGAAAAAAAAAACTCTATAAATGTATCAAACACTGATCAAGCCAATTGATGTTTCTGATGCACATAAAGTAGCACAAAACTATGCAATGATATCAGAATAGATTTTTCCCAAAATTCCAATAGATTATCTTTTAATGGTAACTTACAGTTCTATCAAATCAGAGAATTTGTAAGCATTTATTTGAAATTATAATCACTCACATGACTTCTAAGACCATACAAGTTTTAATTTTTTTTTCTCTTGATCCTTACAAAAGACTATAAATTATATTTTAAAAGATGTAACTTTTTAGATTGCACATCTTCTAATTAAAGATTCACAAGAGACCCAATTTATACTAAATAGATCGCATACTTTTCATATTCCTAGTAATAGTTAGTTTTTATTTTTACTACGCCTTCTTGCTCCTGTTTTTGGTTTTTTGCATTTCAATTTTTTTTTGTCTCATTTCTGTTATTCTGCTTCTTTGAGTAATTTTTCTTTTTGCTTCTCAAAGTCCTATTTTCCTTTTATTTTATAGCAATTGACAATTGTTGTGATATAAATTTCTGTAATCCCCATAATTTCTGTAAATTATTGTAATTTCAATTGTGAACGTATGAATGTCTACGACAACATTGTTCCAAGTCTGTTAACGTAAAACGGGGAAATGGTGTCGTTTTACTGTTCAAGACTTTTATATTGTCGTTTTACTAGTTTAATTTGGCCTACATAGCTTATCAAAGAAAGTGGACGGCATGTTGCAAGACATCTAAAAGCAAAAGAAACGGGCCATAATAAGATTTTGTTCAGATATCTAAAGCAAAAGAAATGATGCAGAATTTGATCAAAGAGAAGCAGACATCTAAAGCAAAAGAAGTGTTGCAGAGTTTGATCAAAGAAAAGAGGTGTTCCATGAGTTGCACAAGTCCCAATAGCATGGATTTGGATTTGTCAAAGTAGGTGAAACCGATGCTGCTGTTGTGTCGTATTGATCAACTGACTCTGCCAAAGAAATAATACGCAAAATGAAAAGCATGTACGGTGGTGCACTAAATAGACGGGTTCTCTAAAAAGCATGAACAAGGATTGATTCCAAATCGTGTATGTTGCAGTGATTGAGATAACTTTCATCCTCTAATTTTAAAACCAGTCAAAAACTAATCTCAGGGGTCAACAAAAAAAAAAGACATTGAAAGCAAGAGTGATAGATGTTACCAGTGAGTAGTAGACGTGCTACCAACTATTGGAAGTGGAACAAGGCTTGGGAAATATAGGTAGCCCACATTGAGATCACCTTCATGCTCCCTTTCGTTCACAATCGTAGACTCAAACCCTAAACCACCCTCCTCATAAAGTTCACAGAAAACGAATTTGTCAAACAACATACAACAGTCCCCTTTAGTTTCTACTAGGCACCATGCCATGACACCATTGTTTTTCCCAAGCGTGTAAACAGGATGAGAAAAGTGCCTCTGTAAAGATGGGATTCTAGCACTTATAGTAAATTTCCTCGTAAATGACTCCAAATTACTCTCTGTCACCCAAACTTCAATCTCTCTGGTAGAAACAGTTTGTTGGATGAGAGACAGGCGATCCCTCTCAAAGCTTCCTAATCTAAGCTTTCCCTTCCCGTTATTAGGACAGTCTACTATAGATTTGAATTCTTCAGTGGAGAAATCAAAACTTAGAATGAAAGCCAGCGGTTTTGAACTCTCTTGTAAACGCTTCCACGCAACCCAATACATGCTCCCATTGATAGACAACCCTTTACTCCAGCTCTCTATTATCCAGTCTCTCTTAGCCTCAACCGTCTTCCAACTATTGGTTCTGAACTCATATATCTCAGCCTGTTGTACATCATCTCCATAAAGGCGACTGTTCTGAAATTGTGCCTTGTGAATAAACCTCAAGGCTTTGTAGCTACCAGGAGATGCTTTGTTGTATCCAAGCCCATAGAAATCAAAATTCGTGAAACCACCAGAGGGAGGGTTGATCCATCTCGCTTTGATCAAAATCGGATTCCAAATTGCTAGCTTGGCATTCATAGAGGAACTCGATTCAAAGCTACATAGGACCAATCCGTTGCAGTGAACCATAGATGAAACAGCCCCTGCACCACGAAACTCCTCTGGAGTTTCTAACTCATGCAGAACTCGGGTCCCCGGATTCATTATCTGAACGGTATGGTTGTTATCTACTCTGATGAAAAACTCCAGTGCTTGATGCTTCAGCAGCTTGTAGTTGTATGCATTGATTTCTTTGTTCACCGTTCTGAACCGGACAAGATCTTCAACCTCACACCTCGATAATATTTCTTTCATTACGTCAAATGGGAGTTGCACTGTGTAGGCTTCCTATAAAAACAATGCAGATTGACGATATTCAAAGTTAGACACGTGCCCAATCAAAAAGTAACACCATGCAGACTGTCAATTGGTATTTCATCCACTCACAGAGGTATTCTCTTTCTCCTTTGCAGATTGCTCATCCGATGTATGAGCTGCTTGTCCTGACAGATCTGCTTGAACGGATGGTCTAGAGAAACAATGCATGTGACTTAAAAAATCGGAAACTAGATGAATAAAAGAAACGCAATACAGAACTAGATAAGCTTACCTCAGATCAATGGGTATCAAGTGATTCGGCCAAACTTCTGCGAGCCAGGTTGTAAAATCTTTAGCACGAGGCTGCATATCAACTGATTCGGTGATTGTGCCATCCTTAGCAGGAGGCTGCATATCAAGTGATTCGGCCAACCTGCAACAGGAAGAAAAGATACATAATTATGCAGGGTATATCAAAATGGATGTGAAGCTTGAGTTATATACTTACGTTGAGAGAAAAGAATAGAGGTCGTAACATGATTTCTTCAGCTTTTCATGAGAAGATGCATTGTCTCCACTAAGATCCATTTTAGGATTATCTTTATCCATTTGGACAAGTAACTGTCAAAAAAAAAAATGTAAAGGAAAAGGAAAATAACTGAAAAATGAAGAAAAAGAAAGGAGGAAACGAAGACATTTATAAAAGTGATGAGTTATGGATTTAACCTTGTGATCACACTGAAGGAGATCGGCCAGAGCAGCATAATATGTTTTGAAAGCCATCTTGCAACTGTTCTTCAGTTCTTCAGTGACGTCGAAACCCTTAAAAAACTAGAAAAAACCTTGGTCACATTTAGCTAAAGAACAGGAAAGAAAAACAGAGATGGGATGATGCAGAAAAGAGCTCAACAAATATGGGGTAAAACTTCAGTTAATCTAGAAAGCTACTCACATCTTCGTATTGTCCGGAAAATGGAAGCCCCAAGAAAACTCTTCCATGCTCAGCGAAATCAATTAGCATTGGCACATAAAGTGGGATGCTAGCTCTGTCTCTCAGTCGTTCAACACTGGTAATATCCTTAATAACATTGACAAAGATGTTACTATCTTCGATTACTCCGACATAGTAGAGCAGTAGAAGAAGTAATAGGTTACTCCTTTTATACAACCAGTCAGAATCTCCAGTAGAGAAAACTTTCAAGAAACTTCTTTTTAAACACGGAGAAAACTCTTTATGCCGCTGATGAAGTAGGGAGCAAATCTGTCCAAACATAAAGGATATCAGCAACAACATACGGCATTTTGTTGTGGCCCATAAGAAAGGACAAACTGGGAAGAACCAAGAAGGGCAAGGTATTTCAAAAGAAAAGGAGGTATGACAAACCAAGCAGTCGAATGTATTAAGAAACTATCTAAACAAAGTTAACTGCGAGGCATGCTGATCACGAGAGTTGCAAGGAAAAAAAAAAAGTGTCACTGATCTACTCCAGTCCGCAACAATACTAACAGTAGATAACTTGGTACAAATAGAGCGTGTTTGAATACTGTAAAAAGTGAAGCCGTAACCTGAGCAGCTCCTTGTACTGTCGAGGGAAAGATTATGGCTTTGCAAATGGCATAAACAGCTTCCCTAGTGCGAACATTTACACCTCGCAGATGATCCATCGTCTTTACTAGCTCCTCGTTATCCATCCGCTTTAAATCCTCGAGAAGTTCTGCAGTCTTCATGCTACTAGTATCCAGAGTCCTCAGATATGCTGAATCAGGTCGTTCAGGGTTGAGATTAAGTTGACGAAGAGCCATTATAGCTTCGCGACGAGCCGGAGCTTCCTACATTATCGACAGAAATCGATTTAAGCTTTTCGAAACGAAAGATTCGTAACAAAATTCATCCTAATCCCGAAATCAAACCTCGTCTCCCCGTCGTCGTCTCATTTCATCCATTAGGGTTAAAGCCGAGATTATGAGCGGAGCAAGTGAGCGCTTTTTCCTTTTCGATCATATTTATAAGGTTTTAGTGTGTTCACGTAAATATCAACTGATATGGGCTGAGCCTTTTCCTTTCTTTCGGTTTATCTTATAAGATGATTGACCAATATTATATTACATTTCACACGCGTATGTTATTTGAAGATTTTATTATTTCTATTGTAGTTTTTTTTTTTTTTTTTTTTGGTCAAATTTCTATTGTAGTTTTTATTCGGAAATTCGTTAAGACAACGCATGTGATATTCAAGAGTCTATCAAGTTATTGGAAAAACAGAAAAATCTAGAGAGTATTAGGAAAGTAATCTTTTATACATTCACGTATAAGAAAATACTGTATATCACAATAATTTTACATCTCCATGATATTTCTTTGGAGGTTTTAAGGAGTTTTCCAATGATTAAGAGTGGATGATTTGAATTAATTTTTGATTTTTTGCGATGGGTGAGGTAGGAGAAACGTAGTGATATTGAGTTGGTATTGTATACATGTGAATACTTATGCCAAGAATTTTTATAAACAAGGTTTGAATTTGTAAACAAAAAAATAAGTTGTTATAGTGAACTCTCTTCTTTTTTTTTTTGTCAGGGTTATGGTAAACTCATAGGATACTTAATACTTTTTTTTTTAAGTCCATCCCATTATGGTAAAGTATGTAATTTTTTAAACATTCGTAAAAATTTTAGAGAGAATTTTAATTATACTTTGAAATTAATAGAAAAATAATTATATTCTAAAATAATAGAAAACAAATATTCTAAAAAAATAATTATATTCTATAAAAATATATTCTAAATTAATTATTTTAGAATATTAATTATATTCTAAAATAATTAATAGAAAAAAATAAAATAAATAATTATATTCTAAAATTATTAACGTGTGATATATGAACAGAAAAGAAAAAGCTAACACTTACGATGTAATCGTTCTTTGGCATAAAAAATATATAACAAAAAAAAAAAAAAACAATTTGCTAGCCGCATATGCATGCTCCGGTTGCACCAAACACAGTACCATCGAAATCTATTTCTTTTTTGTTCTGAACTTAATAAAGACTAAACATTATAACAATTCGATTACTCATCAATTTAAAACAAAATGTAACAGAAACAAACATTGAACCAAACGAAATTTGTTTAACATAGCCAACCGAAAGGTAAAGGATGTTGAGTTAAGCTAGAAATAATTTGGGTGTCATGTTACCTAATTCTATTGAGCTATAGAATAGGAAAATATTTATTTTGTAATTTCTAATGAGTTTAGGAAAGTGTGATTCATATATATAAGATGTAAGGGTGTTTGCATATCATAATGAGTTGAGAGAATCTTAGTTTTTTAGCAAGTTTTCTAAGACATTGAGATATCAATAAAAAGTTTTAGAGTATGAGTTAAGTCTTTGATTCAATAATTGGTATCAGATCATATATTGAGCCAAAGAGAGCATGGGAGAAATCGTTGCAGTGAATAGCAACAAGAACAGTGCCTCGTCGTCCATTCAGTGTCCGCAGCTTAATGATACTAATTATATTGTATGAACAATAAGGATGCAGGTGGCGTTAAAGGTTCATAAGGTCTGGGACGCCATTGATCCAGGAGATATCGGAGAGAAGAATGATTTGGCAAGACCATTACTGTTCCAGTCGATACCAGAATCATTATTGATGCAAGTGGGAAACCTTACTACCGGAAAAGAGATTTGGGAGGCGATAAAGTTGAGGCATATAGGAGCTGACCGTGTATGAGAAGCACACTTGCAGACTTTAAAAGCTTATTTTGACAGACTTAAGATGAAAGACACCGACTCCATTGATAGTTTTGTCGGGAAACTCTCTGAATTGTCAACAAAGTCTGCAGCTTTAGGAGAAACTGTAGAGGAACCGACACAACAAGAAAACATTTTTTTTGCTACTGCCAAAATGGTAGGTAATCAGTCACTTAATCAAGATTAGCGACTGATGAGTGACTGATTAAGGCTGTCGTTATAGTGTTCGTCGCTAAATTAATCAGTCGTTGAGCGGTCGGTATTTAGCGACTGATTAGCAACCCATATATCAGTCGTTCAACAGTCACTACATAGTCGCTAAGTATATGACTATTTAGCGACATATTTTAGCGACTGGCTAGTGACTGCCTTTAACGACTAATTATGCGGTCATCATTCAGTGGGGAAATGTAGAGACTAATTTGCGACTAATTAATGACCGATGTAGATTTTGATTACCGACTGAATTAGAGACTGATTAGTGACTACGGGGCTACTGTTTTTTTTTAAGATACGAATGTAGATTTAGGATTTCGTATTTATTTATTTTGGTTCATTTGGGTTTTTATTTGTGGATTTACAGATGCGAAATGAAGAAATTGAAATTATATAAACGTTTTTGGAATTCTATATACCAAAAAAGATACATAAGAGAAACCAACTCCAACACTTGAGTTGTTTTAAGTTTATCAGAAAACACCAAAAGATAGTCAAGTTAACTGAACATATGAGAATCTAAGAAAACAGATAGTAGCTTTTACTGATCAGTAGGAGCTGGAGATGATGCTTCAGTAGCAATGAAAGCAAGGTATCTCGGATCAGTTGAACGCATATACTCGTGCATAAGGGTGAACTCGGCCATCTTAACCTGGTTAGTAGCTTCAACCCGAGCACGCTCTTCCTCAGCCTTGGCAATAAGGACCGCTTATTCTTCTATTTTGCGTGCTTGTTCTTCTATGTTGCGTTCAGCTTCTTCAAGCTTTTGTTGCATGTGCATGAAAGAAGAGGAGCTGCTTGGGTCATTTGGCTTTCTCTTAAGCTTCTTCTTCAAGTTTCTAATACCAAAAAGGTCTTCTCTGTCATTGCAGAAGGTTGACTACAACAAAGAAAATAATGAGTCAGTCATTACCAATCAATTTCCAAGCTGGAAGACTCTAAAATATTTTTTTTTAAAGTAGACCTGAATAAACAGCTCGTTGTCCTCTTCCATTGAGAGCATTGGCTGACACCCATCTGAGATTTCAGTGTTATCCTTGGCAAGGTTAGCCAACTTCTCTTCCTTTTCTTTTTGTAAGCCTCAATAACTTATTCTGCTTTGAAATCGACATAGGTTCCATCTTTTTTTTGTATGAGCCTTGATGAATACTTCACCAAAACTCGCAGGTCTTCCCAACTCCACTGTCTGAAATGAAATGGAAGAAAAGCATACATGAGTGAATTATTAGAGAAAACGAGACAAAGAAAATGGGACTCACCAGCTCATGTTCGATTTGCATATAGGACTTCTGCCCTGAGTTATGCTTGTGAATACCAAGACCATTACGGTCAGACTTTTGAGTTGCTGATGCTTTTTTGCTCTTTGCCACTGCTGCCTTAGTGTCCCAATAAGCAGTCATTTGCATCCAGAGTGTATCTCCTATCCAATTCGGTTTCTCTCTAGAGGTCCTTGCAGTACTGACCATACCCTTCATTCGAAGCTGACAAATGGATTCGAAGTGTTCTTGAACAAGACCGGTTAACACGGGATTCCATGTGTGTGATTTCTACAAAACAACACAGAAAATATGTGTTAGTCATCACAAAAGAAAGAACTATAAACCACATGTAAAACTAAAAGCTATGTGTCAATAATTATCATCAGAAAAGAAAGAACTATAAACAAAATGTAACAATAGATAGAGAAGGTTACCGCAAATTCAAATAAGTATCCTTCTTTTCTGTGTATAGGCACACATGACCAGCTATAGAATGGCTTATTAAACTTCTTGATGATAATCTTGGTTATCTTACGGGTCAATCTGAACTTGTCATAACCAAACCTACACCACAAGAGGAAAAAACCAGAGACTCTCAATCAGCAAACTCAAAAAAGCAGTGAAAAGAAACTAAACAAGTAGAGAGAAAACACTAGTATAATCAGAGGTCAAACTTAAACAAAACTCACACAACAGACAGACATAAGAGAAACTCAAAAAAAAAACCCAGTTAATTAACATGGTGTTCAAACTAAACTCACACAACGGACAAAAACAAAAACAAAACCTAATCAGATAATTAAACTAACACATCACACATAAAGAAACTCAAACTAAACTCACAACAGACAGAAAGTAGAGCAACCATGCCACGTTGTACCAGGCTCGAGGTTGCAAGACAGAACCGTTGTGAACTACTCTCGCCCTGGTTGGGCTAGCATTGAGTTTATTAAATCCATCACGTCCTCACAGAGATCAGGTTCAACTAGAGCTTCGAAATCAGGAAAATCTTCTGGGTCTCCACGAGAGTTTTGTGCTTGAGAACTGTGAGGTGATGGAGCTCCATGAAGTGGAGACGATGGAGATTCTTCAAGTGGAGGAGATGGAGATTGTGTCCGCCCAGGCTGAGGATTTGACTGAGCTTCACCGCCAGAAGATTGATGAACTCGAGGTTGAGGCACCGGAGTAGATCTAGAAGGTGGGAAGGTGGAGGTCGGAAAGAGTTGCCTCGGAGGTGGATAATCCCTAACCGACGACACCGGATTGTTGTTGGGGAGAACCACTGGTGGAAGATTCGACGTTGTCGCCGTAGGGATGAAGTCATACTGAGCCGGTAATGGTCGTAGTGTTCTATTAATCGATGATTTTGGTGCCACGACATGGCGCTTCCTCTTTCCACCCATCGCCGGAGATAGATTGGTAGTGGCTTTGGTGAAATCGGCGGTGTGAGAAGTTGAGATCGAGAGAGTTACAGTGAGATAAACGAGGTGGAGATAGGGTTAATTTGTGTTAAACTTGTTAAGTAAATGGCTGAAATAATTTTAGGTTTAGCCGCTTGTAATTTTTTGGGTTTAGGCGGGTTAGTTAAAATTTTAGGTTTAGGCGGGTTAGCTAAAATTTTGGGTTTAGGCGGGAGATTTTAATTAGTAGCTAAATACAATTTACAAAAAGAAAATACACCCATAAGACTAATGTTTCAATAATATATCATTACATTTTTTTGAACACCAATAATATATCATTATATATTGCCTCAAATAACTTAAAAGGTTTCTTCTTCCTCTTCATCATCATCGGAAGACGATAGTACATTGGAATTCGTCATTTGCTTCTCCATCTGCCATCTCGAAATCGAGATTTATTGGTTCTTCTCGAGCATGTACCAAATGCTCGAATTCTAAGTCTTCAATTGTAGTCATCATAACAGCATCATCGTTTCTTGTTGTAACGTCACCGGGGCTATGTCTTCATATTCTCCAGCAATGATCAATCTCCTCGGATTCACTTTTAGAACATTGAGCCAAAACTGTTTTGGTTTCTTTACATACGGATACGAGATATAACAAACTTGTTCTGCTTGTGATGCTGTATAATATCAAATACCAATAAATATATATACATATTAATGATATCAAGCAATATATATATATATATATATATATATATATATATATATATATATATATATATATATATATAAATATGTACCTAGAATAAATGGGTCATTCACACAAGGTTCCATTTCATTAGAGAATGTGTTGAGAAAGAACTTGTAAGTGTAGAACATGTTGCTGGAGTGACGCAAAAGGCTGACATACTTACAAAAGCACTTGGAAGGATTAAATTTAAAGAGATGAGAAGTCTCATTGGAGTTCAAGAGTTGAAGAATAGAGATTTCAAGCTTAAGGGGAGAGAATATTAAGTTAAGATAGAAATAACTTAGGTGTCAAGTTATCTAATTCTATTGAGCTATAGAATAGGAAAATATCTATTTTGTAATTCCTAATGATTTTATGAAAGTGTGATTCATATATATAAAATGCAAGGGTGCTTGCATATCATAATGAGTTGAGAAAATCTTAGTTTTTGAGCAAGTTTTCTAAGACATTGAAATATCAGTAAATAGCTTCAGAGTTTGAATTAAATCTTTGATTCAATAAAGGAAACTAACAAACAAACAACTCTTCTTTCAGTTGCAAAACAAAACTCATCTCACGTTTGTTCCACATATTTAGTATCTCAAACACTTACGATTTCATAAAGCAGTTGCGACTCAGTAAAGCCAATCAGGTCCAAATCATACACATTCCTTGAAGTTGCTTGCTTAGGAGGTCTAGACCCCATTTCCCTTTGTTCTGTCGCTTCCTCTTCCTCCCTAGATACCTCTTTGCTTCAGGCGTAGATCGACACCCTGCCACTTGAGCTTCCTGCTCCACCCAATCCAATACCAAGTCACATCCAAACAGATAGAGAGTAGCAATGTTCTTTCCATGAGATATTTTAGCTATTTGACCAAACCGTACACGCCCACGACACAACACAGTAGCTCATCATGGTCTTCTTTAGAATGAAAACGCATGAGACCAAAGGCTTATTAATTTCCTAGTACAACATATGTGTGCCCACGATTTGAAAGTAATATAATTTAGTCACAAGCTAGAATGTTGCAAAACAACGAATATGCCAAGTTATACTAATCCAAAGCTTTTTAAAAACAAACTAAGCACAACCTAAAGAGCTTAGCAAGGAAAAAGTTGAAAACGCTAGGATTTTACAAAATTTAGTAATAACTGATAGTTGATATTCAAACCCATCAAAGAACCAGTAACTGATACAAAAGATAATGATAACTACTATCCAAACCCATTGAATAAACTTTTCAAAGCTAGAAAAAAAAAACACAAACGATAATAGTGTGACTTTTTCTTTCTTCAGTGCTTGTAATCAGCAAGAGAAACCATTATCAGATCATCATCATACGGAGACAAATATATAGAGATAGAGATGGAACATCCACACGAAACTGGTCAGAGTAGCGGCGGTACAATGGAAGTAGCAGGAAAACAAAAACCCGACGAGAACGTTTTGTAAATAGTAAAATGAAATAATGAGCCTGGCGTTTTTGAATGGATCAGTTATCAACAACATGAAAAGATCCATATCCTAAACTAATAATTGTAAGAAAAGCCGGCATTAACTTCAAATCTATAAGGAGCATGTCAACTTCCATCAGCTCCCTTTTCAAAAGAAAAAAAAACACCTTCCATCAGCTCCCCCGTCTTTCTTGACTTCCGGCCTTCCCAAAATCGCAGGAGTCTCTGCTTGCAACGGCGGCCTTAAGAGCACCTCCAATGGTAAGAACCCTTTTGGGGTTCCTAATTTTTCTTTTTCTTTTTTTTTTTAATTTTTTTTTTAAAAAAAAGTTTTAAAAAGATGAACTAATCGCGGGCCGCCACGTGTCAGCGGGGCCCGCAAACAGTTGAAGAACCTGTCTCTTAAATCAGGGTTTTTGGAGCTGGTTCTAAAGAATTTTGTGGGTTCAACCCCTTTAGAACCCCTAAAAAACCTCTCATTGGAGGTGGTCTAAGCTCCTAGAAATTAACTTGAGAAGATGCCACGGTCGAACAGGGCCGGCTCAACAGAAACAGGGGCCCATGGGCAAAAAACAATTATAGGCCCTTCCGCTAATAGTTTAAAAAGAAAAATATTGTTAAAACACTAAATATTTAAAGTTACTTTTAAAAAATTATTCTATTTTTTTATGGTAATTTTTTCAAATAATTTTTTATATTAAACTTTTATCACCAAAATAGCCTTTAAATAATAAAATAATCAAAATAGTTTTGTTTTTATTTTAAAATTTTAATATTTTTTTACACCCTAAACCACATTTCCGAAACCCTACCCCGTAACTCTAAACTCTAAGTCTAGACTAGTTAACCCTATAAGTATAAATGTATATTTACACCTTTTATAAAACTTATTTTGGTCATTTTTCTATTAAATATTGTTTTTCTGACAAATATTTTTAAAGTTATCTTATGATATTTCTCTTTATTTATAGTGATAATATAATATAATTATTTATTTTATCATATTCCATAGGGGTGGGACGGACCGGATATACGGGGTATTTTAGGATATCCGGATCCGGATTCGGATTCGCCGGATCCGTGATTTTAGTATCCTGATCCGGATCCGCGTCTTCCGGGTATCCGGACTTCGGATATCCGTCTAGATATTGTGATACCCGCGGATACCCGGATTCGGATCCGGATCCGTAAAAATAATTAAAAATAAATAAAAAATATTTTAAAAATATAAAAAAAATTACAAATAAAACATAAATTAAATATTTATACAAAATTTATGAATATATATATATATGAATATAATATTAATAAAATTTAAATATAATATTAAAACAATATTTTATGTATAAATACTAATATATCAAATAAAATTATTAATAAAATTTAAAATTTAATATATTTTAAAAACACGGATCCGGATCCGGATATCCGGACTTAAAAATTAAGATATCCGGATTTGGATCCGGTTTGGACGGATCCAAAATTTTACTATCCGGATTCGGATCCGGGCACTCCGGATATCCTATTTTCGGAACGGATCCGGGACGGATCTCGGATCGAATCCGGATCCCGGATAATACGTCCCAGCCCTAATATTCCATAGTATTATAGGTTTTAATTTTTCTTATATATGTTAATAAAAAAAGAAAAAGAAAATTGTTGACAAAAAAATGATTTTTTTTTTGAAGTGGGCCCTAGGGCGGTCACATTGTCCGCCCCCTACACTAAGCCGGCGTTGGGTCGAGTGGATTCTATGTGTATAAACACGATTGTTGTAGTCGGGAAATGAAAAGGATTTCGGTTAGTCTCTGGCTTGGTTTGTATATATATGCATCCACGAGACTGAAGGAGAAATTAAAAAAGAATTGAAGACGGTGTAGTGGGTGTAATGGGATAATGATATTGATTGACATTTCAAGGGAGCGTAACGACAATTGAGAAGATAAAAGGGTGTCGCAAGTGTGACTGCCTCTAGCGAAGTGAAACCTAGTGCAATGAAAGAGTAATTCTAAAGTGGGCCTAAACAATATGGGCCACTTTACAATGATGACAAAACTCATCATGTTATGAACTAGATGGTTTGGGAATGCACATAAGTGGGCTTATCTACTTGGTTTACACATAGACCAATCGGCCCATATGCATCACGGATGGGCCAGCCCATTTATCACTTAGTCCAGCCGACATTTAGGCCTTGTAAGCTTGTCCCACAAGGTTATAAGTGTGGACAAGTTGGCCATCTCTTTGTATATAT
>CAJHQQ010005795.1:0-14044 GCA_905132885.1 Moricandia moricandioides | reverse complement strand
TGGAAGCTTTGTTTTGGGTATTTTCGATTTGAACTAACAATATTCGATATACTTTAGAAACTCTATAAATTAGTAAACGTTATAAATTAATATTTTTTTCTGATTTTAAGCTGGGTCGGTTCAAAAATGACACAAATCAATAACATAATAAAATAATATTTTTTAGAAAATCCTATATAAATATATGCTCCCAATAAAATTATATATTAATAATTTATAAGTATACACATTTTATATAAGTATAAATTAATAATTATATTGTCTGTTTTATATTCACAATAGAATTATTTTTATATTTTTAAAATTAATATATTTTGATGAGATTTACTAAAATTATATCTAAAATTATATCTAAAATTACATTTAAATTCTATAAAACATATTTCATATACAGTAAAAATATAATAAAACTAATTTAAATGTTGAATTTTTAAAAATTAATTAATGTAAATACATTAAAATCAAATATTTTTTATTTAAAAATATATTTTAAAATAGAAAATTCTAAAAAGAAAACTTTTATAAATTACTAACTCTATAAATAATAAAATGCCATAGTCCCAACATTATTAATTTATAGAATTTTACTGTATATACTTTTATATATATGCATATATTTAACCTTCTTTTTATTAACATTTGACTCTAGTTGATTAATATGATTAATTATGGTGCTTTACCTTAAACACAAAAGATTAACCGATCCTTAATAACGTCAAAAAAAAAAAAACTGAGTATACGTCCCAAATAAAATACTTTTACACATTTTCGTAATAAAAACATATTCCACTTAGATTTTTTTTTGTAATAACTAGTTACAAATTGATATGTCATTATATCAATAGCACCAGGTGAAACTCTCTACTTAACTTAACAAGAATGTCATAAAATTAATTAGTTTTAACTTCTAAGCAGTGAATTTTCCCCTATAGAAACACAATTTTTTGTTTTGCATAGTTGTCATTTTTTTTTTAATTTTATAAATCTTTGGAAAATCGTATAGAATCCATGTTATTCGAAACGTACATATTACATACTGTGGATATCTCCATGATTTAGCCATGCGTACAAAACTACCTATTGCTTAACAAGGTGGACTCTTCCATACACTTCGTTCTCATATTACCAACTCAACTCCACTTCCATTGCTTTTTTGTGCTAACCACTTTCATTTTGTTTTTAGTATATCAACAATTAATTAAAATGGTGAACAGTGATTAGATTATGATATTATATCAACTTTTTGAAACACAACATATTTTTTCATTCATACCTTAAACGTTCACATGCATAAAAGTATCATCAACCATACGATGGAGCCACATTCGTTCTTCTTGACGTTAATGTTCGGCTGTTTTGCCGCATTATATCACCCATTGAATCGACCTCTACACTCCCTAACATCCATTCAGGGCCGTGCACAACGTGTAACGAAAAAGGATACTGCCTTAGGCACCTAATTTATTTAGTATATTTTAGGGTCCCTTTGACATTTTTAATTAGTTATAAACTTTTGTATATAAATCTCTTTTCTAGATTCAAATCCAAAGAGTAATAATTTGTTATAGATTTGTTTGTGCTAGTTAATTTATTACAAGTATTTGTGCTAGTTGTGTTAATTTATTACATGCATGCGATTTGATTTTTTTTTCTTAAAAGCTCATCTGGTTTTAGTTTTGATATTTCATTGATAAATTTTTAGTTTCACATTTTATCATTTGTATCATCATATAGTTCATTAGCTGATCACAATATATAACAGATAATATTAAATCTTAATATTTTTTAAAAAAAATAGCAAACTATATATTGTTTATATCCTTCAAGTATTATATATGTACAGTTTTCGATCTGTAGTAAATTTTTAATATTTGATTAAGGAAATATTTTCTTAACTCGCCTTGGGCCTCTGAATAACTAAGCACGTCACTGCATCCATTTCGTCGTATCCTCGGTAGGACTGTTGTTAGGACTGCTGTTTTTCATTGTTTTTTTCCTCTGGTACCTATAATTGATGGAAGAATCGTCCGAGATCTTACAGTTCTATCTTATTTTCTATTAGACTGTTTTTTTTTTCTAGTTTGATTGAGTTATTCGATGAGGAGAAAAAGTAGGAGAGGTCCTGATTTTGTGTTCAGTTTATTTAGTTAAGAATGAATACATATGAAGAGATTACTAATAATAGAAAGTTCTAAGGAAAGCATCATTTTTAGGTCACACACAGACCTATAAAACCTTAACAAAGCCGGCTCGCACTTGGGCAAAAACTAAATAAAAGAACTAACACCAAACCGAAAGTAATGGAAGTGAGGCATGGGCATTTTATCCGGACTCAATGGTCTGATCTGAAACCAACCTGAATTTTTTTGGTTTGGGTAAGAACTGAACCGATCTTTTTATCCTATTCGGTTTTGTTGTGGAGGATCCACGGGTTTTGAATCCGACCGGATGAGGTATCCAAAATACCCGAAACTTCTATTATTTATTTGGTATATATGAGCGTTTCAGTATATTTTTAGTATTATGTATATTTTTAAGTTTCATATTTGGATTTTTTGGGTATGATTTTAAGTTTTGGGTAAAATTTTAGATTTTCAAAAATATATTTCAGATAATCGGATAAAAGTTAGGGTATTTTCATATCTTTGGGTCAAATTTTACGTAAAATTTTAGATTTTTGGATATTAAAATATTTTGAGGTAGTTTTTGTATTTTGGGTATTTTTTGGGCCGGACCAGACATGAGTCGAACATAACCCGATCCGAAACCAAACCGAACCCGATCCGATAAATTATAATTACACTATTGAGTCTATATATGATCTTAACCGACTCGGAATCTACATTACCCGAACTGAAGGTGAATCAATAAATTTTAATTATTTATATTGGGTCTAAAACCCAAAATCTAAGCCATGTCTAAAGTGAGATATCACCACTTGGGCCAACTCGATTTGTTTGGGCCCTTAATCGACCTTTTTATGGGCTAATACCTTTTATGAGACCCGACCCGAGTCTATCAAATTCTTATCGTAAATGAATATTCCGCTACAAATCATCTCCCCTTCACTCCATGAACTATGGGCATTTGGGTCCTCTGATTCGGATCAGTTTTTGTTGGATACATGTTCTTTACATATTAGACATATAGATCCAATTAGATATTTAAAAACTTTCAGTTCAATTTCGGGTCAGGATCTATAAATCTAATACTCATAATTTTGGGTTCATGTTGGTTCATATATTTAGACCCAGACTGGATCCACAAACTCGACAACATCTAAAAAATACCCGAAAACCCGAAAATATACCCAATTTCTTATTCAAAATCTAACCCGAAAATTTATAAGTACCTAAAATTTTATTCAAACACCCGAATTATACCTCTAAAAATCTTAAATTTTACCCCAAGACATGAAACTATACCCAAAAATCTAATCCAAAACTTAAAAGAAAAATTTATAATACCAAAAATATCTGAACACCCAAATACACCTAATATATACTAGAAATTTCCGATATTTCGGGTATCTGATCGGGTCTTGGGTAAAACCCGCGAACCCAAACCCAGACCCATGGGTCTAGAAAAATTATATCCAATAGGTACGTTAGGCTAGACCCAGACCCAAATATGGACTGGAATATGTATTTTCGCGTCGGTTACGATTCCGATTTTCGATCCAGATAAAATGCACCAAGCTTACCGTGAACGTAGTGATTATGCGACCAATAAACAAAACAAAATAAGAAAATAGCAAAAGGACGTAGTGAATAATTTTAGGTTTAAGAAACCAAAGAGATACACTTCATTTGTCAACTAACTTTTTTCCATTGAAGTCAAAATCGTGGACACTCTTATAATGGTCTCCAATCTCGATCATGACCCTGATGCTCTTTTCTAGACGCACGTGCCGCTACTCTCCTCATGTCCAATGAGGAATGGACACGTGCAATATTCCCCTCTTTATCCCGGCCCCACAGGTTGTCCAAACTCATATCGTTAGGTCAAAGGTTGTACGACAAAGATTCCACAACCTCATGCCGGCGACAATGCCGTTGCAGGGAAGGCGGTGTGATCCAGAGTGTGACAGCCAAGAGCCAACGATTTGTGTTGGAACGTTTTACAGCGACTCACGTTTTAAGTGGCACGGGAATCGTACGTATACGATTCGGACAAAGATGCTTCGGAGTGTAAAGATCGGTATGAATCATCGGCTGTCAACAACGATGGATTTAGTCGTGTATTTTCCGGTTCAATGAAAATGTTACGATATCCTTTATTAATTTGTTAAAATTTTGGTTATTATATCAGGCCGCCATTCAAAGGTTGAAGATGAACTAGAGATAAATGCTAAACGATACAAAAGAAGCATAGGATGTTTGAGGTATCTACTTCACACAAGATCAGTTGTGTGTTACACAGTCGGTGTATTAAGTCGATACATGCAAACGCCGGATGTTGAGCAGAAGGCCGACATCCTAACCAAGCCATTAGCAAGGATTAAGTTCAAGCAAATGAGGAGCTTAATCGGAGTTCAAGAAATTGGTCTCCCTAATTCAAGTTGGAATTAAGGGGGTGATTGTTGGGTAATTCCAAGCTTGTGGAAACTTAACATATTATTAGATGTTTAATATGTTAAGAGATAAACACAAAAAGGAAATCTAGAATAGGAAAATGAAGTTTTCTATTAGATTAGGTTTGTGTTTTCCATATCCCACATGTTAAAGGGAATTGTCCTTCACTATAAATATAGACCTTATGGAGAGGTGTTCCATAAGAGATCTATGAGAAACATTGAGAGCTTTAGTTTTGAGGAGTTTCTAAAGCAATAAGAAAAGTTGTTCTTATTATCCTTTGTTCTAAGAGATCCTTCAATTGGTATCAGAGCTTAAGTTAAAGCTTCGATCAAAGCTTAAGTTGAAGCTTCGATCCTGGTGGCTGTGAAGCAAGAATTCGCGACACAAGATGGCTGACGTGAATAGGGCTCCACGCGCAAAGGACCTTGGATCTGCATCCATCCAATGTCCGATGCTGAACTCGACAAACTACACAGTTTGGTCGATAAGGATGAGGGTGTTACTCCGTGTTCATGATGTGTGGGACACGATAGACCCCGGTTCGGATGATCAAAAGAAGAACGATGTTGCGATTGCTCTTTTGTTTCAATCCATTCCCGAAACTTTGATTCTCCAGGTGGGAGAACAAACCGCATCAAAAGACATCTGGGACGCCATCAAGTCACGACACCTTGGAGCTGATCGTGTAAGGGAGGCGAGACTTCAGACATTGATGACGGAGTTCGACAGGTTGAAGATGGATGATAGTGATACCGTGGATGACTTTGCGGGAAAGCTATCAGGGTTATCATCCAAGGCAGCCTCGTTGGGAGAAAACATAGAAGAATCCAAGATGGTTAAGAAGTTTTTGAAGGGTCTTCCAAGACAAAAGTATATCCAGATCGTAGCGTCGCTTGAGCAAGTCCTAGAACTCAACTCTACGGGTTTTGAGGACATAGTCGGAAGGATAAAGGCGTATGAGGAGCGTGTAGGGGAATAAACTCAAAAAGAAGACCAAGGGAAGCTTATGTTTTCAGATAACAATCACCAAGTTCAGAGGAACTATGGAGATTTTCGTGGTAGAGGTAGAGGACGGAATGGAAGAGGCAGAGGTCGAGGTAGGTTACACAACCAAAGTCATGTGTCACATACCGAATACAAAAACTCGAAGAAGGATCGTTCGAAGCTGATATGTTGGAGATGTGACAAGCCGGGTCACTATGCGAATTCATGTCCCGAGAAGTCAATGAGGAATCAAGAAACCAACTTAAATGAAACACAAGAGGCCGATGCCTCTATGTACACGAGGTGGTATTCTTGAATGAAGATAAGGTGATTCCAAAGAATCTTGATATCGACAAAGGCAATACAAGTGTTTGGTATTTGGATAATGGAGCGAGCAATCACATGACGGGAAACAAGGAATTCTTTTCGAGTTTGAATCTCAACACCAAAGGGAAAGTGAAGTTTGGTGATGGATCGTGTGTTGATATCGTAGGAAAAGGGGTTGTTACCTTTGTGTGCAATACTGGAGAGAAGAATGCACTCAAAGACATATACTACATACCCGACCTGAAGCATAACATATTGAGTCTTGGACAAGCAACAGAGAACGGATGTGAGGTTAACATGAAAGATGTCTATTTAACACTCACAGATTCATGTGGCAGGTTGCTTGTACGTGTAACAAGATCTCAAAACCGTCTCTACAAGACCCTGATGGAGATTAGCTATCCGCAGTGTTTACATGTCAGAAATGAAGATGCAACATGGAGGTGGCATGCTCGACTAGGACATATAAGCTATGGCGTGATTAACAACATGGTAAGAAGGAGATGGTCGTGGGAATGCCGTGTGTAACACACGAAGAAAGCGTGTGTAACGCATGTCTAGCAGGAAAGCAGACTAGACAGTCATTCCCGACTAAAGCCATGTTTCGTGCGACAAAGCCATTGGAGTTATTGCATGGAAATTTGTGTGGACGAATCACACCACCAACGCCAACAAATATTCCTGAGGCATTCTATCGGTTCAAAAGATTTCACATCGATATAGGAGGATAATTTGCCTCACGTAAGTTCAATCTAGGTTGTACCGATAGAGGAGGAGAGTTTGCCTCAGGTAAAGTCAATCTAGCTTGCACCGATGGAGGAGGAGAGTTTACCTCAATTGAGTCGAAGATGTCGAACTACTTATGGGTTGAAGAGATGGTGGCTGAGTTGGATTCTACCAAAAGAAACAAAGCATGGGAGCTTGTGGATAGACCATCTGGTATTGAACCTATAAGGTTAAAGTGGATCTACAAGATTCAAGGAGCAGGCAAAATCAAGATAAAGGAGGAGAGTAATGCTCAAGGAATCATGTGTGACACTAAGATGGAAGTGTGTAACACAATCCACGTAGCAATGAAGTTGAATTTAAATATCTCAAAGGTTGAAGATGAACCAGAGATAAATGCTAAACGATACAAAAGAAGCATAGGATGTTTGAGGTATCTACTTCACACAAGATCAGTTGTGTGTTACACAGTCAGTGTATTAAGTCGATACATGCAAACGCCGGATGTTGAGCAGAAGGCCGACATCCTAACCAAGCCATTAGCAAGGATTAAGTTCAAGCAAATGAGGAGCTTAATCGGAGTTCAAGAAATTGGTCTCCCTAATTCAAGTTGGAATTAAGGGGGTGATTGTTGGATAATTCCAAGCTTGTGGAAACTTAACATATTATTAGATGTTTAATATGTTAAGAGATAAACACAAAAAAGAAATCTAGAATAGGAAAAGGAAGTTTTCTATTAGATTAGGTTTGTGTTTTCCATATCCCACATGTTAAAGGGAATTGTCCTTCACTATAAATATAGACCTTATGGAGAGGTTTTCCATAAGAGATCTATGAGAAACATTGAGAGCTTTAGTTTTGAGGAGTTTCTAAAGCAATAAGAAAAATTGTTCTTATTATCCTTTGTTCTAAGAGATCCTTCAAGCACAACTAATTTTATGACATCTAAAGGTCGAGCAAGCCGCTATTACTCATTAGTAGTTATATAAGTTTCAATCCCTGAACGTTTTTACTTATATGAAACGAGATATTAAGAAAGATAGAACTGTTTTTGTTGGTTGGCATCCAGATTCAGTCTTGTAACGATATGCAACAGTAAACCACGAGGGTGTGGTCGAGTGGTTCGGAAATGTCTTAAGGGTTTCGGGTTCAAAACTTTCCTTCCAATCTCCCATATTACCTATCTTGTGGATGAGTGACAAGGGTCTTTAACTTCCTTTGCGAGCAACCAGATCTGTTTAGCATTAGTAGATATGTCTTTGGAGATTAATCGTTTGGGTCTTAACCCGCCGGATATTCTGGGTCAACAAAAACAAATGCAACAGTATTAAGTGTATGTGTGTTTCTTCTGTGTGTTAGTGTATATTTCTCTGTATTTGTATATTAGATATTTAAAGAGTACAAATCTAACCAACCACTGTAATATCAGATATTGGTTGACTTTGTCCCACGTTTATATCAATCAGAATCAAGTAGGCTTGATGATATTCTTCAACGTTCGTTCAAGTGTTTTTAATAATTCCGTTAAAATTCTTCAAACTTTCTTTTCAATACTTTTCACTTCATAAAGTTTGGTTATCTCTTTTGATTTCTCTTCTCGTGAATGTTTATGTATCTAAGTTTACGACGGAGTTTTTTTTTGGGTAAGCTTATAAGCTTGAGTTCCAAATGGGATGACAAAAGATAAAGATAAGTTCTTAAGAAAAAAAAATTGTTAGTCTTACTGGATTTGTTATTTCTTTGGAAAATTAGTTTAAGAAATGAAACAAGATAAGAATTAAAAGGTTAGGAAAGGGAAGAGAAAGAAAAGGACAGTGATGGGGAAGGCTTATCTTAGAGAAGGTGCCTTTTGCCACACCAATCTTTCTTTGTCACTGTTAGTCAACTTCGCACCTCTTCCCTCCTCCACCTTCAAGTTTTCATTTTGGTTTTGATTTTGAAGATTTGACATTGATCTTATGTATGTACTTGCCACGAACTAGTGCTTTCAATAAAAGAAACATCGTTCTCGATGTAATATATATATAAATCAATTGGTTGGTAAATACATTAACTCCAAGTCCTCTAAAATATAAACACTAGAAAACAAACGAATATGTTTTAGGATGCTTTTGTATAATAAGCTGAAGATGAGATTTTAGAAATGTATTTGGTCTCATCGTTGATTGATGTAAGTTTTTAGGCTGAAAATGAGTTATCTACCATAGGTTTATGTATGCCATCAAACTAAAAGCAAATTAGGATCATTGTTTATATTACTATTGGTTAATACTTTAAGCATGGATTTTGGTGTCAACACACTTACCATATGTTCTTTCCAATATGTATATATATGTGTGTGTTTTACTAATTTGGTGAATTATGGGATGTTTATCTTCTTTGACAAAATGTGGTCAACAAATTAAGTAGATAGTAAAAAAAAGCTGGATATAGTTTTTTGCTTGTTACTTAAAAGGTAAAAAGAGTGAAAGGGATAACATGATTTTTTTATTTCAAATCTTCTAAAATGCAACTGCACCCCGCTGACTTTCCAAATCAAAAGAGGTATCATTACGTTCAAAGCCTAACCCATATTACCTGTTTTGGAAAGTTACTTGATCATCCTGTTCTTAGTTTCGGGCTTAAGAGTCTTCCTACATATAGCCAAATATATATATATATATCGTGCTCGAGATAGACATCCACTCATTTTTATAGCCTTGAAGCGTAAAATTAAAGCAGTATTGACATTATACCAAGTGTGATTTCATCATGGCCAGCGATCAATTTTTGTTTAGTGCCTACTGCCTACTATAGAATTTGATTATCTGACAACTGTATCAATTCGAATAATTAATCTTAGTTTCTATAAAAATATTATATATTATTAAAAGTTGGGGTCGAAGGATTTTGTTTGGAAAATAGTATAGGCATTTCGTCTTATGGGTTATTTGGTAAGTGTAGAATAGGTGTTCGTTTTTTGGAGAGACTATAAGCAACCTCTTATGAGGGAGCTTACAGCTCAGTCTCCATGGGTTGTGAAGGTATGGCCGGTCATAAGCACAGAGCCGGCCCTTGGGCCAGGTCAAGGAATCAGTCCCTTCCAGCATTTTTATTATAAAGATACTTTCAGCCACAATTTTTATAAATTTTTCTTTAGTTTAGTGGTAAAATCTAAAAGTTATAGTTTTTTTTCATCTAACCAAGGTTCGAAACCCCACAAAAGTAGCCATTTTTTTTAGTTTGTTTCTAGCCATAGATTTCTTAGGGCCGACTATGCATAAACATATGCTAGTAAAGTATTGGCCTATGACCTATAAATTTTTAAAGAAAATTTACATATATGTAGATTCCCAAAATTATAAAAAGAAGTTTTTATATATTAACTTTTACTAAATTGTCTATAACTTCTAAAATCTCAAAATGATAAAGAAGCATTTGCAGCTAGCAGAAAGAAAAAAAAGAAAATAGTTTTATTGAACATTTTATCTGAAGATTCCTGGATACCTAAATTAGACTTGCTTTCATAAATGTGAGTTTATAGAGATTTATGTGGAGAGCTCAATCCGAAGATCGGAACTTCTATCTGTTTGTGAAGTGTTATTATTAGGTAAGAATATGAAAATAGATGGTTAGAGTTCTCCTTCATATGTTTTTATGTTTCTTTGGGTATATTTTAGATTTAGGAAACTATATATTTCGGAGGTCTACTGTAATTATGGAGATGATAAACGGTCTTTAAACTCGACCGTTGTGTATGTTTTGGGTTTAAAGCGGCTGCAGAGAGCTCGTAAATGTCATAGTTTTGCAAGACTTCTAATAACAATATGAAAAGCAGGTTCATCCAACAACGAGTTTGTTGGTTTCCACATATGTTAGAAAATCTAGGACATTACAAAATCGTCTAGAATATATTTGTTTAGAGTATGATCTATTAGGCGTAGTTATTAAATTTGATTTTCATAAATCTATCAATAAAATATTTATAAATATCGGATCAAGAAATTAATGATTATCTCTGAATCTAGAAAAACTAAATGATGAAAAGGAAACAATTAAGGCCACTAAAAAGAAAACTAAAATCCAATTTTTCAAAGTTTGAGGTGCTAGATAGAAAATGGAGGAGGATATGTGAAAAATGGTGGAGAAACTATTGTGCGTGTTGACCTTTTCTCCTTTCCAAAAGATTGGACAAACACATAGAAAAACATGCACGAGTCCTAATTAACAATCAAAAATAAAGAGATAACAAAACAAAATGATGGGATCATTTAGAAACATCTAAATCAGACCGTCTTATTCTTTGATTTGTCATGAACATACTTTTCTTTCAACCAAGAAGCAACCCTACACATTTCATTTGTCTTGATCATAAACTCTTTGTGTACTCATTGCCTACATTTTTGCTATTATCATTACTTTCTATAGGCATGGACTATAATGTTTGCATATTGCCGTTAATATTTTGTGATAAAACTTCTCATTATTTAGTGTCCCGGGCCCGCTGACCCCTTTTATTTAATTACTCAAGTAATACGGGACTATAGATTCGAAATCAGGATTTATGTGGACTTGCATGTGGTTATAGCCACTAGACCAATACTGCAATGGACCAAAATATACTCAGTACCAAAACAAAAGAACATGAAATATACTTGTCTGTTTGATACGTACATGGCAACTAATAATACTTGATTTACTATGAAAAAGTTTGATACTATATACTATCTATATATCTATTATGAAACGTTTAGTTAAAAGTATGCATAAATATACCAAGTGTCCTTATCTCAGCTGATCAGCATTATACACAGACTATCTTGAAAGGAAGCCAGAGAAGTTTAGGCTTCCGGTCATCATTTGTTTTAGTAAATTATCGGCCATAAATTTTAAATGTTTTTAAGTAGTTTAGTGGTCAATCATTAATGTTTCTGTACTAGTTTGGTTATGTGACCTAGCATTTTTTCTAGTACATATATTTTTAGGATATCTTACTTTTAAAAGGTAAGTTATTTAATGTCTTTGCATATTAAGAGGTTTTGTTTTCTAATTACTTCTGAAAATGTCAAGACTGACACTGCATCCTAGACAAATAATTGAGTGACGTTTGGAACGAAACCAATATTACGTTTATAGTTTATGGCACAGGAGGATTAAGGGGTTGGACACAAAATTTTCTGCTTTTTGTTAAAAGAAAAGGTTGCTCAGAGATACAAATAAAAATAACAAAAGAAACTAACACTTCATATTGGATCGTGAAAACTTGAAACTAGTTATGAACCAACGATAGCATGAAACGTATGGTTTTGAAACAATATGCAACAAAGTTTACCACCACATGGAAAAAGTCTTCATTGTCATCGATTGATCTACAGATTTTGCTTTTGCATGATCTTTCCCATCAACTTGTGGCGATATTGCCCTCATAGGCTACACAAAATATGTTTCTAACTAGTCCCATAGTACATCCATCCACTGTAGGAATCGAGATCCAATGTCCTCGTACGTAACGATTGCGAATTATTATGCATGTCTCATCTTTATGTGGGGCACCGTCTCATTGACTATTTTATTTTATGTCTTGAAATGTCTTAAACGTTTGCCTTAAAAATTAATGTCTGCAATGCAACAAATGTTAGATAAATATGCAATAGAATGAGATTAGGTTACTAACGAACAAAAGTATTGAAACCTGAAACCGGTAATCAAGTATTCAGTCTAAACAAGCATATAATTATAGAGATGAGACCAAAGATTTGTTTATTGAAGTGTAAATTGAATCGAAGAAAATAATGTAACTGAACTCTCCAAATAAAGAACATGTGTTACTAGTCTAAGAGTTGGTGGTTATTCTCTCTAACTCTCGTCTTATCTTCTCCATCAATGCGTATTTAGTGAGTTTTTCTTCCTCTTTTTTCTTCATTCCGTAGTGGTGTGTCGAGGAGTTGTTTTGGCGATATCATTGTACTTGTTGCTTGTGAGGATCGAAGGCCTACCTCCAACAAAAAGGAATAAGTAAAAGGATTATTGCGGTACGTATGTGAATTAGTATAGTGTTTCTTAAACTTTGACTCAGATTTGACGAAATATATAGCATTTGGCTTCCAGCATTTATGCAAAATGGATACTACTGATAATACGCATATACTTCTATCTATACGGATATTTAGGGATGACCAGATTTTATATGTATAATCAAATATGAAGCATCTTTAGTTAGATGATTCTCATGGACCTACAGAGCGATCCTCTAAATGAGAAGAATGCTTTCGTTGGACCTTTCACGCACTCTCTAATTTTGATCTGCACAACAACGCAGATGTTTGATTTCCTTTATATATTTATTTTATATTATTAATGTTATATATTTTTAACTTAATCATATATTTAAATTTTTATTGAAAAATATTTCAAATACAATAATTTTATAGTTTACATTTCGTAATTAATCATTTGTTTCAAACCGTAACATGTATTTATCGCTTCTTTATATATTTGTCTTATTAGATTTGCATTTGAATATTAAATGAACCAATATGAATTTATCATATTCGGTTTAATATAATAATTTTTAGTATAATAAATTGTAATTATAAAATGAATAAAAATAGGATTTTTTCATTAAATAAATGATAGTTAATATATATTAGTGTATATAATAATATTTTATTATTAATTACGGAATTAGTGAAATTTACATAAATAAAAAAATGGATGCCTTTAGAACACTAAAATTATTTACAATTTTTTGTGATATCCTATGCTCAATTTTGTGCCTAGTTATTCATGTAAAATTTGTAGTACCTTTTATAACACTAAAATTATCACATAAAATCATGATTCATTAAACGGTCGTTTTTTTTACTTATGCTCCGGACCGGCTTTAAGTGTGGCTTCGTCATGAGTTATTTTGATCTCAACCTATGGATACTAAATAATGATACTTAGGCCGTTATAGTTGCTGAGTTAACGTGTTCCTACTATATATTGGTATATATGCAGTAATCCTACTATTCGGATGCCATACTTGCAGTGGATCAATCGAAAAGTAACAAATATCTGTAAATAATATTATTATTATTTACTTTGTCTTAAGTTAGGCAATAATTATATGAGATATTTTTTGATATGTTACTTAAATCGATTTTACCCAAAAAGCAAAAAGCTGGCTAACGTGACTTATTTTGGATGGAAGCAAATACAAATTCACATATACTGATATACAACCAGATCATCAAAGCGAATCAACAAGAAATCCACTCGTATGATTTTTGTATTTATTGTGGAGTTAGTATTACTTCAAGAATAGAAGAAATTCCACGTTTATAGTGTTGTTCACCATAATAAAACATCTTTCTTATTTCAATCATTTATTACCATTTTAGTATTTTAAAGAAATATTTAAGAACTTTGAGGAAAAACTTTTAGCAAAAAAAAAAAACTTTGAGGAA
>CAJHQQ010005794.1:0-14044 GCA_905132885.1 Moricandia moricandioides | reverse complement strand
TATCTTGAAACCTTTGCACCAGTGGCAAAGCTTCACACCATAAGGATTTTGCTTTCTCTTGTGTGAATTTGGAATGGGATCTTTTGGCAAATGGATGTCAAGAATGCATTCTTACAAGGAGAGCTAGAAGATGAAGTATACATGCGGCCTCCACCGGGGATGGAAAGCATGGTCAAACCTGGTAATGTATTGAGGCTGAGGAAGGCAATCTATGGTCTGAAGCAATCTCCAAGAGCCTGGTATCACAAACTGAGCACAACCCTTAATGGAAGAGGGTTTGTGAAATCTGAAGCTGATCACACTTTGTTTACTCTCACCAGCCAGCAAGGGATCATTGTGATTCTCATCTATGTGGATGATATCATCATCACAGGCAGTGATAAAGAGGGGATCAGCTCCACCAAAACATTCCTCAAGGAAACATTTGATATCAAGGATTTGGGAGAGCTCAAATATTTTCTTGGGATTGAGATGTGTAGATCCAAGGAGGGACTGTTTCTGTCCCAAAGGGAAATACACCCTTGATGTATTAAAGGAAGCTGGAGACCTTGGTGGTAGAGCTGCTAAAACACCTCTAGAGGAGGGATACAAAGTAATGCGTGAGGGGGAGTATGAAGACAAGGCTTATGAAGATGTGAAGCACTATAGGAGAATGGTGGGAAAACTCATATATCTCACTATCACAAGACCAGATGTGTGCTTCGCAGTCAACCAAGTAAGCCAACATATGCAAGCCCCCAAGATACATCATTGGAACATGGTTGAAAGAATTTTGAGGTACGTAAGAGAAGCACCAGGACAAGGAGTTTGGATGGGTTGCAACAAGAGTACTGAGATAGTTGGTTATTGTGATGCTGGTTGGGCTGGAGATAGGATAGATAGGTGGTCTACAACCGGCTATTGTACTTTCATTGGAGGTAATTTAGTAACATGGAAGAGCAAGAAGCAGAAGGTGGTCTCATGTTCAAGTGCTGAGGCAGAGTATAGAGCCATGAGAAAGCTCACAAGTGAACTGATTTGGATTAAAGGGTTGCTTAAGGACTTGGGAATTGAGACTACCACACCCATCACCATGCACTGTGATAACCAGGCTGCAATACACATAGCTTCCAACAATGTGTTCCATGAGAGAACTAAACACATTGAGGTGGATTGTCATAAGGTGAGGCAAGCAGTGGAGCAGAAAGTCATCTTGCCTTGCTATACCAGAAGTGAAGACCAGCTAGCTGACATCTTTACCAAGGCTGCTAGCACCAAAGTCTGTGAGTTCATTCATCCAAAGCTTGGACTCATAGATCTCACATGTCACTGATCCTCTTGCCATGAAGTGTTCTACTCTTTTTCCTTGGTGTGGTTTTTGTCCCATGCGGTTTTTACAAGCTGAGGTTTTAATGAGGGAATGCTTCATGGCTTCCAAGCTTGACTTGTTCCACATGGTCAAGCTTGAGGGGGAGTGTTGACATGAAGAAATGAATGATAGAGAAGAATAAATCAAGACTTGAGGAACCAAAGAGGATGTTGACTAGAGGCATAGAATCTTTAGGGAGAGAAGTCACATGTTGTGTTAAGGAGAGTGGACCACATAGCTCCTGTCCCTTTCCTACATTGCTGGACGTGCCTCTGCTCCTCCTCAGACTGTCCCTGCCATTCCTCAGTCCCTGGCATCCCTCAGACTGTCCCTGGCATCCCTCTGTCCCTGCCATTGCTCAGTCCCATTAATTTACTCTTTTCTTTATTCAAACTTGTCTGATTATTTTATGTATTGTCTGGTCTATATAAAGACATGTATCCAGAACTATGAAAGGCAAGGAAATCATATTCTCTCCTTCTCTCTCTCTCACTCACGAAATCCCTCACTCTCTCTCCTTTTCTTACTATTCTTCACATTTCCAGCAACAAACTCTTTCTTAATCTCATTTAAACACTCCTAAATTACTAAAACTCACAATACTGATCCCAGTACTCTCCATTACCCGTCGAAGATTGTTTGCTCTATCCGAGGTTGATTGGGATAGATTCTCAAGTTCACTCCAATCTTTGTTGTTGTAGTATCCTCTAGATTCCACAAACTTCACATCTCGAGATACCAGGACTTTCCTAGTCTCTGGTTCATAACACTTATAACCCTTTTGGTTTGGAGAGTAGCCAATGAACATAGCTCTTGTACTCTTAGCCTCTAGTTTATTTCTTTGCTCTCCTGGTATCAAGACAAAGCAAGGACACCCAAACACACGCATATCATCAATAGATGGTCTAGTTTTGTTCAATACCTCAAATGGAGATTGGTCTTGAAGAATTCTGGTTGGAATCCGGTTGATCAAGTAGCATGCTGTCATGACTGCATCTCCCCAAAACCTTTTAGGTACACTTGTATGGAACATCATGCTCGTGGCCACCTCCATCAGATGTCAATTTTTCCTCTCAGCTACACCATTTTGTTGTGGTGTGTAAGGACAGCTAGTTTGCTGAATGATCCCATGCTGAGCTAGATATTGGTTAAATGCTTGACTAGTGTACTCTCCACCATTATCAGACCTGAGGATCTTCAACTTGGCATTGAAATGGTTGGAAACATGATTATGGAAGTTCTTGAATGCCTCCAGCACCCGGTCTTTTGTCTGAATCAGAGTCACCCATGTGTATTTTGACTTCTCATCAATGAAGGTGACAAAGTACTTGTGATTCTCTCTGGACAGACACGGTGCTGTCCACACATCAGAATGAACCAGGTCGAAACACTTCTCATAGATAGTGTTAGACCTTGGAAATACTGTCCTACAATGCTTCCCCAAGATACATGCTTCACATTCATCATTCTGAAACACCATACCCGGAAGCATCAAGTTCAATGCTCTAGTATGGGGATGTCCCAATCTAGAGTGCCATATGGTGCTCTCAACCCCATTAGAAGCACTGATCAGGCAGTGAGCAGGCGTTGCACCAGATATCTTAGTCTTCTCTAGGTGATACAGTTCCTGATGGCTGTGCCCTCTACCAATAACCTGCCCTGTCTTCAAGTCTTGAAACTCAACCTCATCAGGTCTAAAGACAACTTGACAATTCAGATCAACGGTTGCTCTTTTCACTGATAGCAAATTTGATATAAACTGAGGCATATACAAGGCAGTTGATTCTTTATCAAACAACCTAAGGTTCCCTATCCCTTCTATCTTAACCTTATCACCATTTGCTATAAGCACATTCCCTGAGGCAGGTTTGATATTACTAACCAGGTTCCTATCACTAATCATGTGATGGCTAGCTCCTGAATCTATAATAATGGGTTTAGAGTCAGGAGAATAATTACCAACCTCCTTGGGTGAGATAAGGGCCTTGGCAGCTTTTATAAAGGCATCAAAGTCTCTTCTGGTCACTGGACCATCAGAATTGGTCGCCCCTGCCATACTCCTCCATGTTCCTCCTTCATTAGAATCACCACAGAATGCTGAATACATTGTTCTTCCTTCAATTACTTGATACTCAAACTCCTTGAGCTAAAATGTACTCGGCTGGCTTCCTTGGGAACTTGGCAGCTTCCTTTCTTGAATAATATGACTTATCAGACTTTTGCAGGGTAAATCCAAGTTTAGGAGAAGACTGAAAACTTTGTCTTGCTCATAGACAGCTTGAAGACTCTCCCATAGATTCCCATAAATATTTTGAAGCTTCTCCCATAGATTCTTGGCGATTCTGATGTGATAATGATCCTCCAAGATCTGCTCAGACAGAGTGCTGTGTATAATTCCAAGTGCTTGCTGTTCCTCTTGAACCCACTTGGCTTCATGCTTCATATAAGTAGCCTGACTAGCCTCTTGAGCCATCCTCTTTGAAATTTCAGCCTCCATGATATGGCTGTCCCAAAGTCCATGACTTCCCAAGGTAACTCTGGCCACTCTTGACCATAAAAGATAGTTAGGACCCTCTAGGGTCACTGGAATAAGGTTCTCCTTCTTCATTTTCTTGGTCGAAATCACCTTTACTCAATTTAAGTAGACTTTTCCATTTTTGGCAATTTCTGGAGCTGGAAATGATGAACAGCTGAAGAACAAGATGAACTTTGCCAAAAATAGAAATGAAACTCATAGAATTTGCGGAAGTAAGTAAAGGGAGTAGGGAGATTTAGGTCTCAAGAGCATACAGCTCTGATACCATGTGAGTTTTAGTAATTTAGTGAGTGTTTAAATGAGATTAAGAAAGAGTTTGTTGCTGGAAATGTGAAGAATAGTAAGAAAAGGAGAGAGAGTGAGGGATTTCGTGAGTGAGAGAGAGAGAAGGAGAGAATATGATTTCCTTGCCTTTCATAGTTCTGGATACATGTCTTTATATAGACCAGACAATACATAAAATAATCAGACAAGTTTGAATAAAGAAAAGAATAAATTAATGGGACTGAGCAATGGCAGGGACTGAGGGATGCCAGGGACAGACTGAGGGATGCCAGGGACAGTCTGAGGGATGCCAGGGACTGAGGGATGCCAGGGACAGTCTGAGGAGGAGCAGAGGCACGTCCAGCAATGTAGGAAAGGGACAGGAGCTAAGTGGTCCACTCTCCTTAACACAACATGTGACTTCTCTCCCTAAAGATTCTCTGCCTCTAGTTGCCTTGGCAAGTATATTTGAGTATTCTGAATGAGATACACTCGCCCATACTTTACTCTTGGCTTCCTTTGCTTGCAAGTCACACTTAGGTTGTACGGCCAGTCTTGTTAACCAAGTAAACTCCTCTTATTGCCTAATTCAAATCCTCTTGCTTCTCTTGCTCTTTATTTCTTCATGTCAACATCGGACACCATGGTTCCTGCTCAAGACAAACAAGACAACCAGTAAAAGGGTTCTAGGGAAGAAGACAAGCAAAAAGGAAAAAAGAAAACAAGCAAAAAGGAAAAGGAACAAGCTTGTATTGCAAGACAACAAGTAAAAAGGAAATCGGCTAAGTGAAAGGGAAATCGATTCAAGCAAAATGGAAAACCTTCTAAACCTTTTCCTAAACTCTTCTAAGGTTTTCTAGCAACCTAACAAGCTTATTCTACTCGTGTTCAAGGTGATAATCAAGTTAAAGCAATGCACAAAGCAATCGACAAGTGAGGGTATGCGGCTAGGGTTCTTCTCTGATGTGATCATGGACCGGATCACTAAGGAGGACAAGGAGAGTCTAGATGAGCCACATGAAGCCACATTGCACCAACCACTTGGTGATGATGCTCTAGCCATTCCTGAAGGTCCCATGACTCGTTCCAGAGTCAAGAAGCTTAAGGAGAATGTTGTTGGATTACTCACTTCACATCCACAACAAGCAAGTCTTGGACAAGGTCTGATCCGAGATGTCTTGATCACCATTCAAGCCATCTCTACATCAAACTGAGTTAGTGTCTAGGCAAGACATGGGGTGTGTGCTCTTTTCCTTGCTTTTGGTTTTGTCCCACGAGGTTTTCCAGGTGGAAGGTTTTTAACGAGGCCACAACTTGTCTTCACATCACCTAAGTGCTATTCTCGGTCCAAGACTCAAAGAAGTTACATTTTTATTCCATTTTAAACTTATGTTTAACTTAGACTATAGTTTTATTTCTTTCCTTTTCTTGATCATTGTCGAAACCCTAGAGGATTTGTCTCTGGTTTCTTATTTAAAGAGGCCTCAACACCCTCTTGTATTGATTCAGTCTTTTAATAAACAAGTAACATTCATCTTGACGGCTCTCTCTCTCTCTAGAAAGTGTGCCGAGTTCTGGTGTGTCATATCCAGAGACTTAAGGGTGTTTAGTTTGGTGTGTCATATCCAAATCATTCATCTAGGAGTATCAAGAGATCATTCATCCCTCTTGTGTCACCATTCAATCCACACGCCTTGAAGAACTTGAGTCTCTGATTCGTTCTTGCAAGGATCTATCCATTCCCATCAACCAAAGAGCATCCTAGGTGATGCGTCCCTAGGATGTTCTTTGGTTGATGGGAATGGATAGATCCTTGCAAGAACTAATCAGAGACTCAAGTCCTTCAAGGCGTGTGGATTGAATGGTGACACAAGAGGGATGGATGATCTCTTGATACTCCTAGATGAATAACTTGGATATGACACACCAAACTAAACACCCTTAGATCTCTGGATACTACACACCAGAACTCGACACACTTTCTAGAGAGAGAGCCGTCTAGATGAATGATACTTGTTTATTAAAAGCTGGATGATTAGATGATTACAATATGGTTTAGAGACCCCTTTAAATAAGAAACCAGAGAACATGCTCTCTAGGTTTTCGACATTAAGCAAGAAAAAGGAAACTATAGTCTAAGTTTAACATAAGCTTAAAATGAAATAAAAATGTAACTTCATTTAGTCTTGGACCGAGATAGGGCCTAAGTGATGTGAAGACAAGTTGTGGCCTCGTTAAAAACCTTCCTCCGGAAAACCTCGTGGGACAAAACCAAAAGCAAGGAAAAGAGCACGCACCCCATGTCTTGCCTAGACACTAACTCAGCTTGATGTAGAGATGGCTTGAATGGTGATCAAGACATCTCGGATCAGACCTTGTCCAAGACTTTGTTGTTGTGGATGTGAAGTGAGTAATCCAACAACATTCTTTCCAAGCTTCTTGACTCTGGAACGAGTCAAGGGACCTTCAGGAATGGCTAGAGCATCATCATCAAGTTGCTGATGCAATGTGGTTTCATGTGGCTCATCTAGACTCTCCTTGTTCTCCTTAGTGATCCGGTCCATGATCACATCATATGCACTCTTAAAGGTTGCATCCTTAGCTACAAGCTCTTCAGGTTCATGCTTCCATTCTTTGGTGCTTTCCATGATCACATCATTTGGTTGATGGGATGATGGACAGATCCTTGCAAGAACGAATCAGAGACTCAAGTCCTTCAAGGCGTGTGGATTGAATGGTGACACAAGAGGGATGGATGATCTCTTGATACTCCTAGATGAATAACTTGGATATGACACACCAAACTAAACACCCTTAGGTCTCTGGATACTACACACCAGAACTTGGCACACTTTCTAGAGAGAGAGAGAGCCGTCAAGATGAATGATACTTGTTTATTAAAAGCTGGATGAGTACAAGAGGGTGTAGAGACCTCTTTAAATAAGAAACCAGAGACATATCCTCTAGGGTTTCGACAAGGACCAAAAAAGGAAATTAGAGTTTAACATAAGCTTTTAAATGAAATGAAATAAAATGTAAACTTCTATAGTCTTGGACCGAGATAGGACTTAGGTGATGTGAAGACAAGTTGTGGCCTCGTTAAAAAACTTCCTCCGGAAAACCTCGTGGGACAAAACCAAAAGCAAGGAAAAGAGCACACACCCCATGTCTTGCCTAGACACTAACTCAGCTTGATGTGAGATGGCTTGAATGGTGATCAAGACATCTCGGATCAGACCTTGTCCAAGACTTTGTTGTTGTGGATGTGAAGTGAGTAATCCAACAACATTCTCTTTAAGCTTCTTGACTCTGGAACGAGTCATGGGACCTTCAGGAATGGCTAGAGCATCATCACCAAGTTGTTGATGCAATGTGGCTTCATGTGGCTCATCTAGACTCTCCTTGTTCTCCTTAGTGATCCGGTCCATGATCACATCATATGCACTCTTAAAGGTTGCATCCTCAGCTACAAGCTCTTCAGGTTCATGGTTCCATTCTTTGGTGCTTTCCATGATCACATCAACACCCGGTGCTTGGTCCAAGGAAAAGTTTGCAGCCTCATTGTTGATGGAGGAAGTTGTGTCAATGCTGCGAGTGAAACAATGGTCCAGAAGTTGGGATTGAAGGTCCAGAAACATCCCAAGCCTTACCGGTTACAATGGCTGAATGAAGAAGGCACCATGAAGGTTTCAAGTCAAGTGCTTATTCCCTTAGCCATTGGGAGATATGAAGATGAAGTCTTGTGTGATGTGTTGCCTATGCAAGCTGGTCACATACTTCTTGGAAGACCTTGGCAATTTGATCGCCGAGTTATCCATGATGGCTTCACCAACAAGCACTCCTTTGAGTTCAAGGGCCGCAAGACCACCCTGGTTCCCTTGACACCCAAGGAAGTACAACAAGATCAGATTCAACTCCAAAAGAAGAAGGAGATTGATCTAAAACCGGCTGGAACTAAGCAGCCAAACTTCTATGCTAACATGGGTGATATCAAAAGAACTCTCCACTCTAAACAATCTGCTATCTTACTTGTGTTTAAAGAGACTCTTTTGAACTTAACAGATTCTACACCGGTGTATCCGAGTGAAATGGTTTCTCTTTTGCAGGAGTTTCAAGATGTATTTCCAGAAGACAATCCCATTGGTTTACCACCTTTGAGAGGGATTGAGCACCAGATAGACTTTGTTCCAGGATCTACACTTCCAAACCGTCCAGCATACAGAACCAATCCGGTTGAGACCAAGGAGTTGCAAAGACAAGTAGAGGAACTCATGGAGAAGGGCTATATCCGAGAGAGTTTGAGCCCATGTGCTGTACCAGTGCTCCTAGTGCCTAAGAAGGATGGTACATGGCGTATGTGTGTTGATTGTAGATCAATCAACAACATCACAGTGAAGTATCGCCACCCTATCCCTAGACTTGATGATATGCTTGATGAATTACATGGTTCTTGCATCTTTTCTAAGATAGATTTAAAAAGTGGTTATCATCAGATTAGGATGAAAGAAGGAGATGAATGGAAGACTGCATTTAAAACTAAACATGGATTATATGAGTGGTTAGTTATGCCATTTGGATTAACCAATGCACCTAGTACATTCATGAGGTTAATGAATCATGTTCTTAGATCATTCATAGGCATTTCTGTTGTAGTATACTTTGATGACATCTTAGTATATAGCAAGAACTTAGAAGAACATCTAGATCATCTTAGGGCTGTCTTGAATGTTTTGAGGAGTGAAAAGCTTTATGCCAACTTGAAGAAGTGCACCTTTTGCACAGATAACTTGGTTTTCCTAGGCTTTGTTGTGAGTGCAGATGGAGTTAAGGTTGATGAGGAGAAGATCAAAGCCATCAAAGACTGGCCGAGTCCAACCACAGTAGGAGAAGTGAGGAGTTTCCATGGGCTTGCTGGGTTCTATAGGAGATTTGTGAGAGACTTTAGCACCATTGCAGCTCCCTTGACTGAAGTGATAAAGAAGGATGTTGGATTCAAGTGGGGAGAAGCACAAGAGAAGGCTTTCCAGAGCCTAAAAGAGAAGCTTACTCAATCACCTCTTCTTATGCTTCCTGACTTTACTAAAACATTTGAAATAGAATGTGATGCCTCAGGAATTGGAATTGGTGCTGTGTTGATGCAGGATAGGAAACCTATTGCATACTTCAGTGAGAAGCTTGGAGGAGCCACTCTCAACTATGCAACCTATGACAAAGAACTATATGCCTTGGTGAGGGCATTACAAACGTGGCAACACTACTTGTGGCCCAAGGAGTTTGTCATACACACTGATCATGAGTCCCTAAAGTATCTAAAAGGGCAGAGTAAGCTTAGCAAGAGACACGCAAGGTGGGTTGAATTCATTGAGACCTTCCCATACGTGATCAAATATAAACAAGGTAAGGAGAATGTAGTTGCTGATGCACTATCTCGGAGGTATGTTCTCTTGACCACCCTAGATGCTAAGTTGCTTGGGTTTGAGCAGATAAAGGAAATGTATGACACTGACCATGATTTCAAGGAAGCCTATGCTTCATGTGCTAAGTTTGCTGCAGGGCATTACTTTAGAAATGAAGGCTACTTGTTTTATGACAATAGATTGTGTGTGCCTAATTGCTCTTTGAGAGATCTTTTTGTCAGGGAATCCCATGGGGGCAGTCTAATGGGACACTTTGGGATTGCCAAGACCTTAAAAGTTTTGCAGGATCACTTCTATTGGCCGCACATGAAGAGAGATGTGGAAAGAATCTGTGGGAGGTGTGCTACTTGCAAGCATGCCAAGTCCCAAGTCCAATCCCAGGGTTTGTATACTCCTTTACCCATTCCACACAATCCCTGGAATGACATCTCTATGGACTTTATTGTTGGTTTACCTAGGACTAGAACAGGAAAGGATTCAATCTTTGTGGTTGTTGATAGGTTTTCTAAGATGGCACACTTCATAGCTTGTCACAAGACTGATGATGCATTACATGTAGCTAACTTGTTCTTTAAAGAGGTTGTACGTTTGCATGGCATGCGTAGAACTATAGTTTCTGATAGGGACACTAAGTTTCTTAGTTATTTTTGGAAGACACTTTGGTCTAAGCTAGGCACTAAACTGTTGTTTTCTACTACATGTCATCCACAAACTGATGGGCAAACTGAAGTAGTTAATAGAACCTTAGGAACACTCCTGCGTGCATTCATTAAAAAGAACTTAAGGACATGGGAAGAATACTTACCACACTGTGAATTTGCATACAATCATGCTATGCATTCTGCTTCTAAGTATTCACCTTTTGAGATTGTTTATGGGTTCAATCCCACCTCTCCTTTGGATCTAATGCCTTTACCTGAGTGTGAAAGGATCAGTCTAGATGGCAAGAAGAAAGCAGAGATGGTCCAACAGATCCATGAGAAGGCTAGACAAAACATTGAGCAAAAGACCAAGCTTTATGAGAAGCAAGCTAACAAGGGGAGACGTGTGAGGACCTTTGAAGTTGGTGACCAAGTTTGGTTGCACCTGAGGAAGGATAGGTTCCCCAACGAGAGGAAGTCCAAGCTGATGCCAAGGGTTGATGGACCCTTCGAGATCATCCACAAGATCAATGACAATGCCTACAAACTTGATCTCCAAGGTAAGTATGATGTATCAAATAGCTTCAATGTCACTGACTTGGCTCCTTTTGCTGTAGATGAACCTGATTTGAGGACAAATCCTTTTCAAGAGGGAGGGGATGATGTGATCATGGACCGGATCACTAAGGAGAACAAGGAGAGTCTAGATGAGCCACATGAAGCCACATTGCACCAGCAGCCTGGTGATGATGCTCTAGCCATTCCTGAAGGTCCCATGACTCGTTCCAGAGTCAAGAAGCTTAAAGAGAATGTTGTTGGATTACTCACTTCACATCCACAACAAGAAAGTCTTGGACAAGGTCTGATCCGAGATGTCTTGATCACCATTCAAGCCATCTCTACATCAAGCTGAGTTAGTGTCTAGGCAAGACATGGGGTGCGTGCTCTTTTCCTTGCTTTTGGTTTTGTCCCACGAGGTTTTCCGGAGGAAGGTTTTTAACGAGGCCACAACTTGTCTTCACATCACCTAAGTCCTATCTCGGTCCAAGACTATAGAAGTTTACATTTTCATTTCATTTCATTTTAAAAACTTATGTTAAACTATAGTTTCCTTTTTTGGTTATTGTCGAAACCCTAGAGAGCATGTTCTCTGGTTTCTTATTTAAGTGGGTCTCTAAACCCTATTGTACTCATCCAGCTTTTTAATAAACAAGTATCTTTCTCCTTGACGGCTCTCTCTCTAGAAAGTGTGTCGAGTCTGGTGTGTAGTATCCAGAGACCTAAGGGTGTCTAATTTGGTGTGTCATATCCGAGTTATTCATCTAGGAGTATCAAGAGATCATCCACCCCTCTTGTGTCACCATTCAATCCACAAACCTTGAAGAACTTGAGTCCCTGATTCATTCTTGCAAGGATCTATCCATTCCCATCAACCAAAGAGCATCCTAGGGACGCATCAGTTCCTGATCCTTGTACTTCTTCTCAGAGGTTGTATCTGATCAGGTTCTGCCTCTGCCTCATTTGTTTCACTTGAATCTTCTGGTTGAGTCATATTTTCTGTATCTGATGGCAATTCATCTTGATCATGAGCCATTGAGTTTCCTTCAGGATGTATTGTGTCATTGCCCCCCTCAGGATCAGGATGAGTAGCTTGAATATTTTCCTCAGCAGGTTCCTCATCATGAGCTGATTCCTCCTTGTTCTCCATAGGTTCTTTTGGGATATTGATGCCAAGATTCTCTAGAATCACCCTCAGGTTGTTGGCTCTATCAGAGGCAGAGTGAGATAAGTCCTTGAGTTCACTCCAACTCTTCTCATCATAATAGGCTCTTGATTCCACAAATCTGACATCCCTGGAGATCAGAACTTTCCTAGTATTGACATGGACTTGGGATCTGGTGACATAGTCATGTGATATAGTCGATTACATGCATCAACTACATGCATCAACTACATAGTCCGATAATATAGTCGACTATATTGACATAAACACATTCTTGGGATGCAAGCAAGAGACCCAAGTGTTGACATGAAGAAATAAAGAGCAAGAGAAGCAAGAGGATTTGAATTAGGCAATAAGAGGAGTTTACTTGGTTAACAAGACTGGCCGTACTGTTGACATGAAGACATGAATGATAGAGAAGAATAAATCAAGGCATGAGGAACCAAAGAGGATGTTGACTAGAGGCAGAGAATCTTTAGGGAGAGAAGTCACATGTTGTGTTAAGGGAGTGGACCACTTAGCTCCTGTCCCTTTCCTACATTGCTGGACGTGCCTCTGCTCCTCCTCAGATTGTCCCTGCCATTCCTCAGTCCCTGGCATCCCTCAGACTGTCCCTGGCATCCCTGGCATCCCTCAGTCTGTCCCTGGCATCCCTCAGTCCCTGCCATTGCTCAGTCCCATTAATTTATTCTTATCTTTATTCAAACTTGTCTGATTATTTTATGTAGTGTCTGGTCTATATTAAGACATGTATCCAGAACTAAGAAAGGCAAGGAAATCATATTCTCTCCTTCTCTCTCTCTCACTCACGAAATCCCTCACTCTCTCTCCTGTTCTTACTATTCTTCACATTTCCAGCAACAAACTATTTCTTAATCTCATTTAAACACTCACTAAATTACTAAAATTCACATGGTATCAGAGCTGTATGCTCTTGAGACCTAAATCTCCCTACTCTCTTTACCTTCTTCCGCAAATTCTCTGAGTTTCATTTCTATTTTTGGCAAAGTTCATCTTGTTCTTCAGCTGTTCATCATTTCCAGCTCCAGAAATTGCCAAAAATGGAAAAGTCTACTTAAATTGAGTAAAGGTGATTTCGACCAAGAAAATGAAGAAGGAGAACCTTATTCCAGTGACCCTAGAGGGTCCTAACTATCTTTTATGGTCAAGAGTGGCCAGAGTTACCTTGGGAAGTCATGGACTTTGGGACAGCCATATCATGGAGGCTGAAATTTCAAAGAGGATGGCTCAAGAGGATAGTCAGGCTACTTGTATGAAGCATGAAGCCAATTGGGTTCAAGAGGAACAGCAAGCACTTGGAATTATACACAGCTCTCTGTCTGAACAGATCTTGGAGGATCATTATCACATCAGAATCGCCAAGAATCTATGGGAGAAGCTTCAAAATATTTATGGGAATCTATGGGAGAGTCTTCAAGCTGTCTATGAGCAAGACAAAGTTTTCAGTCTTCTCCTAAACTTGGATTTACCCTGCAAAAGTCTGATAAGTCATATTATTCAAGAAAGGAAGCTGCCAAGTTCCCAAGGAAGCCAGCCGAGTACATTTGAGCTCAAGGAGTTTGAGTATCAAGTAATTGAAGGAAGAACCATGTATTCAGCTTTCTGTGGTGATTCTAATGAAGGAGGAACATGGAGGAGTATGGCAGGGGCGACCAATTCTGATGGTCCAGTGACCAGAAGAGACTTTGATGCCTTTTATAAAAGCTGCCCAAGGCCCTTATCTCACCCAAGGAGGTTGGTAAATTATTCTCCTGACTCTAAACCCATTATTATAGATTCAGGAGCTAGCCATCACATGATTAGTGATAGGAACCTGGTTAGTAATATCAAACCTGCCTCAGGGAATGTTCTTATAGCAAATGGTGATAAGGTTAAGATAGAAGGGATAGGGAACCTTAGGTGTTTGATAAAGAATCAACTGCCTTGTATATGCCTCAGTTTACATCAAATTTGCTATCAGTGAAAAGAGCAACCGTGATGTGATCATGGACCGGGATCACTAAGGAGAACAAGGAGAGTCTAGATGAGCCCACATGAAGCCACATTGCATCAACAACTTGGTGATGATGCTACTAGCCATTCCTGAAGGTCCCA
>CAJHQQ010005793.1:0-14090 GCA_905132885.1 Moricandia moricandioides | reverse complement strand
TTATGGACTCTAACCATAATGTATTTAATTACCCTTTATTCAACCACAACCTTTCAAAGCTTGTCCATACTACGATCTTAGTCCTTATCAGACTAAGTCGCCTTATTCTTAATTTCTATCCATCATTAGACTTGATCACAATTTGATCATGGCCTACCTATGGACTCGACCAAATTGCCAGCCTTGTCAACTTTTGGACTTTACCATATTGCGGTCCTGGTCCACTCTAGGACTCAACCGCCTCATCCCAACCATAGGTCCATCTCTGAATTGGTTGTACTGCAATACTCGTCCTTCACTAGAATTGATCGTCCTGAACTCAACCTTAGGTCGATTTCCGACTTGGTTTCACTGCGACCCTGATCCCCTCACGGACGTGGTCGTCTTATCCAGCAACTCCTCAAGTTGCCTCTTTAGCTCGGCCATCTCGGCAGGAGCCATACAATAGGGACTTTTGGATAATGGGACCGTCTCTGGTTCCAGTTCTATTATGAATGGGTCCGACCTATCAGGGGGAATGCCCTGTAGCGCCCTAAACACATCTTGGAACTCCCAGACCAGCGGTATTCCCTCCGGGTCACCACCCCCAACGACCTCCTTAGTGGCGATTGTGGCTAGATAAGCTTCATAACCCTTCCTCAGCATCCTCTCAACATGGATCTCTGACACCACCAAGTATCCAAAGATCGGACATATACCTTGGAAACTGATCGGGGATGCACACTCACTCTCAAACTGCACACGCTCCCGATAACAGTCTAGAGTGACCCGATTCTTTCCAAGCCAGTCCATACCTAATATCACCTCTTGATTCTTTAGGTGGACTATCACAAGATCCACAGGCATGACCCTGTCTTGGATCACCACTGGGATGTCCTGAATCACCCCTAGTGAATTCATTACTTGCCCACCGGCCGCATTCACTACCCCAGGACAATCCCCCCGTTCCTAACTGGAACAACCCCTTTCTGAGCATCCCTGGACTCACAAAACTATGTGTATCTCCAGTATCGAAAAGTACGTGTGTTTCCACACCACCAATACTTAGGGTCCTTATATGAGTAGGATTTTGGTTTGATAACACATTTGGAAAACGTCTCATACTGTTCTCCAACGCGTTTTACTTTTGCGAAGGCTCACACCATTCACAAGAGCATTTATTCGATTCCCATAATACTAAGATACCTAAAATCATGTTCTTCCATTGATTGAAACGAAAATTTCAAGTTTCCTCATTCTTTCTTTAGTCGGATTCATCTTGGAACTGGTCCATTTCTTCCGTCTCTATATAAGGAGTACTACCATGATCTATATTGATTCTTAGTTGATCCATGTGATCACAAGTCCACTCGTGTACTAGTCATCTAGTGTCTCCCTTAATCTATATTTAACATCGCATATTACTCACTTGTTTTGAATAGCCACCAAGGAATGACACTTTTCCTCAGTAGAGTGCTGATCGTTTCTTTCAAACGCAGCCACTCTCAAGTCCATGTCACATCCATTGGTTAGGTCGTTCATAAAGCAAGTTTTCAATGCTTCTATTCTTCAACCCGTCCATTACTTCTGATAACTAGATCGACCAACCTTTTTGTTTCAGGATCTTGCTCCTGGAGACTGTATCTTGGCTAATCGGTTCGTCTCAGAACTTTCCCGTCCTCAAGCACAATACCTTACTTACCTCAACTCTCTCTCGGCTCACCCTTATCAAGGTTTACTAATCGTCTTAGTTTCAAGAAGAAATTTTGGTTGAATTTAACATCTTTTAGCACTGTCCTTCACAAGATCAACACTTCCAGTAAAGTGTTAGGTACCAAGGCGTGTTATGTTCTCCAATAAGCTCAAATAGTCCACCTTCCTACCTGCTCTAGCTGGTGGGTCCAGATCAACCACTTCGGCTACAGGTGCAACTCGGCCAATAACCATTGGAGCTACTACCTGAGCTTGAGTTGTTTGTCCAACCGAAGAATTCACAATCGGTGTGAACACTTGAGTCATTACCAGCATTCGAGTTTTCATCAGTTTGAGATCATCCAACACTTCCTTCATGGAAGGTTCAGATACCTGATCAACCGGCCTAACCCTTCCTCGGTTGTAGCATTGTCCTGGCCAGATTTGTCACCAGCTCGGGAAGACTCCAGTTCCTCTTCCTGGTTCATCTCCAGCTTCATTCAGCTGTGCCACGGCTGTACCCAGCTGGACTTCAGTATGATTGAGCTGGTTAACCAGCAATTCAGCTGCATTGATCTATCCCTCCAGCTGAGTAGGCAACTCCTTTTGCGGATTCAGCTCCAATGCATCCACAGGTCCGGATGCCTGAGCTGCCTCCTTGATCTTCCGGGACTTTTTTCCTTTCCACCCGTGAGATCCCACAGCCGAATGTGTGGTGACCACCCATAACCCCACTATCTTTGAGCATTGTCCTAAACATGATCAATTAAGAATGCTCTGATACCAACTTGTAACCCCCAAACCCGGCAGACTAGGCCGCGGTTGAAGCGTCACGTCGGTCGGTCCATACACTGACCGAACCTCTAGATTTTTCGCCCTTAATTATAATTTTGCCTAAAGGCATGGGCTATCTTAGATCTTAGCTAAAGGCCATCTTAGTCATTTCCTAGCTTAGATCATTTCTATTTACACGCAGCGAAATATTCTTATCTAACCCTTGATCTAATCCAATGAAGTACTCATCCGGTTAATTGTCTAAGACACGGTCAGTTCACCTAACTACCATTCAGCTTATAGAACAATCCTTGGACAGTTCCAGTCACACTGATTCGAGGTTCTATTTCCTTAAACCATTCTACCAGCATCCTAACCAGATACTAATCTATCCATGTATATGATAATTCATACCTTTGCCACCTCCACAGAGCTTAGTAGTTCATCGGTCTAACTGTTCCAGCTAACTTAGATAGTACATCCAGATCATCGAGCTGATACACTTGAGCTGAGCTAGGAATGAGCTGTGCCCAACTGATTGAGCTAGTACAGCCAGCTCATCTAGATGGTACACTTGTGCTGAGCTAACACTGAGCTATCTCCAGCTTCCATGTACCTTTTCCAGCTCTTATACACTTCGACCAGCTGCCTTGAGCTCATTTCCACCTACTTGCATATACATGAACCCTTCCCTTTGGTACTTAGTCATTCAACCAACCATCCCCACTGACCAAGTTACCATAGAGAAGTGTTCAATGATTAAGGATACACCTCCAGCTCTTCTTAGCTCATGCACCATCCAGCATCTCTTTGCCTTAATGATTATCACATTATGTCCAACCACAGAACTCACAATGCTCAACAGCTCCTATTTCAATCATCCAACCACCCCACATGAATTAGAGATGGTGAGAACTTACTCATATCCGATTGGCCATACTCCGACTACCATTTAAGACATACTTAACCAACACAAGGGCAGTCTAATCTCAGGCGATCTAACCCCTCGGCCAAACCATCCATCGACTACCCATGTTCTGGTCCAAAATCGACCCCTTCCAAACATGCTCCAAAAATTAATTAAAATTCATTATAATTCATGATAAATCCCCACTAAGATATTCCCATGATCAAAATCCAATGAATCCACGCGGCCATGATCAGAATCCAATAAATCCCCACTAAGATATTCCAATTAATTATAATTGGACCCGAACCTGACCAGTGCGGACAAGGCCAAGGACTATGCTCCTAGTCCGGCCAAGTCTTGGTCCAATACCATTGAGTCTGAACCATCAGACACAAACAGAATAGAGAGGAAAAAAGATAGAACAGTAAGGAAAAAGAGAAGATATGGATTTGGCCTTTACCAACCGCACAGTCCAACTAATCCATTCTTCGGTCAATCGGACCCCTTTATTTAACTGATCCATTGGGACTTGATCTAACCTAGTTGGACTGACTCCAGGCCATATCCAAATATCCTATTCAATACCAATGAACCCACGGAATTCGCCTTGCTAGAATAAAGGAAAACCGTTTCATGGTTAGGACCCATCGGACCAACCGTCCAATCGGCCATAAACCATAGATCGTGGTTGGTTCCACTCAAACAATCCGTTGGCTCTTACCAAGACATTTCCGTGACCAAACAACACCATTCCTCACGCAAATACAGAATGGAAGGAGAAGAAGCAGTATTTAAAAGTAGAAGGAAGAGATCCGGATGTACTTGTACCAAATCCAACCCATAAACCTTATCTTACCGATCAATGATCTATGGCGATGGTTCCCCAATAACATCCATTACCTGGAACATCAATGATGCTAATAACCCCGCCTTTCTAAAGTCTCATCATTAACTTCCAGTAATGATAAGATCCATTCATGGATCGTGCATCACTTCCCATGAACTTCCACGAAACTATCTCTCCACGAGTTTCCCCCTTTAAGGCTATATCATCCTTTGAAAGTGAAGTCCGGCCCTCTCTCTCTTCTTTCCTGGTGATTTTCGTGTGTTACCAGAATCATGAGAAATTTTTTAGTGTTGATAAAAATGATCAAAACCCATCATAAGGTCGTTCTCAACTTCCCCCATGATCTCTCTCAAAATAGTCTCCATATTGGCTTCACATGCATCTCGATATTGGATTATTGAATTCGACTCTCTCTCCTTTTCTCTCTGTATTTTCTGATGAAAATGATCATCATTTTCGTGCGCAGGGTCCTTTATTTATAGAGGAAGGCGTGGGTAACTGCCTAGGCCAAGGAGACACCCTTTCGTGGGTTAATGGGCACCTTTTGATCCCATTGCATCCTTTCGGCCATAACTTCTCCCACATGAACCCTTTCGCCTATAACCATACTTTGGCAGATTCCAGATGGGCATAAACACAATCCTTATGGCCCTGGACCGAGCCCATAGACTTCCCAATCCATTGGCCCAATGGCTGGACCTCCTGACCCAACCGGCTGACCCAACCATGGCCCGGACTTGTCCAACTGCTCAAGACCATAACACTCCATCCAGCTGAGATGAGCTGAATCCCAGCTGAGATGAGTGAACTATTTATCCATCTCAGGGAGCTGACCACACTCACTATGAGCTACCCCGAGCTAAGTCCAGCTTCGTCCAGCTGATCCAGCTTGTTGTACTTAATACCGAGCTACCGTATTACTTGTCCAGCTGGTTTTACCTTATCCCCTTCAGTATTTGGTTAAGGTTTAGTCTCCCAATGCCCTTAACCATCCTTTTAGAACATGGAACACCTGTCTTTAGGTCATATGGCCTGACTGGTTCGTTTCCTCACCCATGGCATGTCCCGACGGTCCTATCCATGATCAGGGACATGACAAATTCCACCTTTTTTTAGTTAAGTCTCCACGTTCTGAAGCACTTAACCCTCATTCTAGACCATGGAATGCTTTCCCTTAGGACATATGACCGGTTTGTTTGTTCCCTCGCACCATGGACTGTACCGGCGATCCTATCTAGGATTGGGGACATGACAGAGGCAGTGTCGGCCGACACTTTTCTTGAATCTTATATCTGACTTCTGATTTCTTCAACAGCTATGAGTTTCCTCATCAAGAATCTTCAGAGTGCTCCATAATCTTCACATTGCTCCAAAACATACATGCACCTGAAAAGACTCTAAAATAGACTCCAAACACATATAATAGACTCTAAAATGAACATATACTATCGGTAAAAACTAGTAAAATTCATAGTATATCAATCACCAAAGTGCACTAACCTTCTCGGTCATACATCCAGAAAGAAACTCCAAAGTTTAGTGTGCTTTAACTCGAGTAGTGAATGGATGGGTGATAAACTGGGAAGTGATTCCCGATATCGTGTGAGTAAGACTAAACAACGGGGAAATGTCATGTGGAGATTGCAATTTCAATAAATAAGACTTTTGAGCCTTGATAAAATTAACGCACCACCCATCGCACATAATGGGACCCATCGGCCGAGTGAGAGGCATGGCGTTACATTAACATTGACAACAAATATGGTAAATATAAAGAACAAAGCCTAAACATAGTACAATAAATTTAACATTCATTTAAGAAAGAGATAATACAACTAAAAAAGAGCGCATAATTATCAGAGTGAACATGTGGGAAACTGTGTCAAAATAATAATTTGCCTTGTTTTTTATAGGGAAGTTAACTCAACTAGTATGAATTTTATTAATTATTATCACAACCATAGAAAACTTTTTTTTATTACTACCTTTTTTTAATACCCAGCGTGCCCTTTTTTTACGTTGTGAGAAAAAACATATTTACAAGAATGCCATTACTCTTTTGTGCCACGTAGGCAAAAAATCGGGTCCACGTAAGAATGCGGCATAAAACTCAGCCGCAATACGATATGAACTTCGTTACGGCCGAGATATAGGTGCGTTGTGGCTGACTTAAATAATCTAGCTGACTTATGAGAAATAAGCTGAGTTATGAACATAACTCAGTCGATCGTTACGGCTGACTTAAAAAAATCTGACTGGTTTATGTGATAACGGCTGAGTTACGGTCAGATATTACGACTGACTTATACATCCTTAGGCTGGTTCCTGGAAAATCCGACTGAGTTCTAGTTACCATACGGCTGAGTTAACTATCGCGGCTGGTTAATTGATCGTCGACCGGCCGAGTTATGAGATGTTTTTACAGCTGAGTTATATTTAATCAGCCGTAGTAAAGTGGAGTAACAATAAACTCAGCTGATTTACGGCTGACTTTTTAGCGAAATATTAATTACTAGAATAGCATTCATTTGCCCGCTGGTTTATTTAACGATATAGCTGACTTCTTGCGTTTCATCTTTGTTATGGCTGATTGTTAACAAAAAGTTAATTACTAAAATAGTATTCACGTTTTGACTGACTTATGGTGTATTAAGTGGCTGACTTATTGTGGCTGACTTAAATGTTCGTTTGGTGGCTGCATTACTGATTTTCCATGTCATCATCCATGTCAGCTTTTATTTTCCATGTCATTACTAACTACAACAACGAAATTAGGGTTTATGTTACAGACGCCGCTATCTGTTCTTCACCTTCTTCTCTTTCTCTAAAATCTTATGGATCCAGTAATTATTGTTTCATGTAACTGGATTAAGAAAAACAGATATGTATTCACAGCCGACAGTAGAGGATGTATTGTTCTGCATGCAGATGAGAAAACAACACAAGGGGATTCCCCGACATTGTTAAATGTTGGGTTGGTGGATGTCTTTGGAGAGTTCGTGCTTCAACACAAGGGGATTCCCCGACATTCTATGTTCGTATTTACGATTCGGAACATACATGTTCTGTAACTGAGCGTTCTAATCGATCTAGATATTTTAGGAGAATTGTACAGAAACTTTCTTGGCGACGTTGGTCCGGCCGTTCGACATACGAGTGTGGGAATAGCTCTCAATAAACAGTTCGGTCTCAAGGTAATTGTTGTAGTATGGCTGACTTATATCAACGTTACAGCTGAGTTATATCTACACTTTGTGGCTGACTTATATTAACGTCCGGCTGTGCTAGTTAAGTGATAGGCTGAGTTATATAAACATCGAACGCTGCGGCTGAGTTAGTTGAATTATCTGGCTGGTTTATTTAAACTTCAACGTTTCGGCTGAGTTAGTTAAGTATATGGGCTGGGTTATGTATACATTACAGCTGAGTTATTTAAGTTATCCGACTGAGTTATTTATACGTTCAAGCTGAGTTACTTAAGTGATTTGGCTGAGTTATTATTTGTATTCATTTGGGCAGATGGATTATTGGAAATCATATAAGACTCTGAAATTTGCAAGGGAAATCGATATGGGAACACCTGAGAGTGGTTTTGAAAACTTGCCTTCTTACTTATTCATGATTAAAAGAGCAAATCCTGATACAATAACTCGTCTTCAAATCGATGAGTTTGGAAGATTCTTGTATGTGTTCCTTGCGGTTGGCGCGAGCATAAATGGGTTTCCTTTCATGCGCAAAGTTGTGGTTGTCGATGGTACGTTTCTTAATGGCAAATACAAAGGGACGCTTCTAACAACACTAGAATTATGATGCAAAGCATAAAGTCCCATGGCTTGAAGAAGTAACAGCCCTAACCATTTACGCTTTTCAAAACTCCAGGCCGGACATACCTCTAATGCTGCCCTCAGTTCATCTAACTTGGGTCCCACCCCAAGTGGCAGATTCAACTCCTCCCAAAACGCTTAGTATTGGTGATGTTCAAAACTTTCTGTTGGCACTGGATCTGTGTTTAACCCAGTGATCTCACCAAATTCGACTAAGCTATACCTGATAGGTTCATCACCAACTAGACTCCAAATCTCCTTCATGTATACTCGAAGTTGTCGACATAGTAGATAGTGTACAGTCCTACCAGACCACACGCTTTTGCGTTCAGCTAGCTTCACAATAATTCCAAGAGGACTCTGCCTCATGTGATCCTACACATCCCGTCCTATTGCTTCTCTGACGTTAGGGAAATCTCCCATCTGCAAATTGTGATTAATCTCTTTATTTTCTAGATTAGAAGCCCCTTCAGCGTAATGTCGTGGAGGATAATCCCGTGCTTGATCTTCAGAAATAGCCATCTGATCCTAAAACACATATATAGATAAATCAGCCGCAATAGAAACAAAACTCAGCCACAACATAATAAATAACCCAGCCACCATATAAGGCAGTCGTAATAGAAACAAAACTCAGCCGAAACATAATCAATACCTCTGTCAAAACATAATCAATAACTCAGCCAAATCATAAATAATAAATAACTCAGCCACAACATAATATATCACTCAGCCACAGTAATCAATAACTCAGCCAAAACATAATCAATAACTCAGTCGGATCATAATCAATAACTCAGCCACTTCATAAATCAAGCTCAACTCAGCCACACTATACAATAACTCAGTAACAACATAATCTATAACTCAGACACGTCGTAAATCAAACTCAGGCACAACATACCAGAGAAGATGATGTCGTAGATACGATTACGTCGAAACTTTTGCGGAGAAGAGGATGTCGACGAAGATGATATCGGAGACGGTTAGGGTTTAACGAAGTCGACGAAGAAACACTGTTTGAAACGAGAGTATTAGTTGTGACGAAGATAATTTCTTGATTTCGTGATTTCGTAATCGGTTAGGGTTTAACGAAAGTTGTGACGGAGAAGTTGTGACATTAAGACTTTTTTTTCGTTCACCGGAGATATGGGACTGTTGATTTTCCAGTGTAACTGTTGATGACACAAATTAGTTAGTGATGTGGATTGTCAAAATTATGATGTGGATTTAATAATTAAAATTTGTATCAATAGTAACAAAATTAAACAAGGGTGTTTATTGTAATTTACTAGGAGTCTAAAAACATTCTAGTAATTTTTAGAAAATGTATACTATTCTAGTCATATACAAGCTTTTGTGTATCATTCTAGTAATTTTCTCTTTTTTATACACTTCAGCTCGTTCTAATTACTCTGCATATCTAGAGCACATGTGTTGTACCTTGCTCCAATGATGTGTTTGAGTAACTGACTGGCTGTGAGGTCAGTGGATTTTATTTGTTATCAATTTGACCAAGAGCTTGCTGTCTCGAGTTATGAGGTAGCCTGTTGAACATAATAGTTAGTCCTTGTCGATAGGCCATGTAAATTTTGTTAGTTCCGTCCATCTCGACTGGCCTTAGTGAGTCGAATTTATGTGGTAAATCCTGCTGCAACAATTGTCCAAGCCCATTAAAGGACACATGCTTCGTCTTTAGTGGGAAAATACCAATGAGGGGTGACCCTACTTGCTCTTATCATGTCAGTTGGATCAGTGTTATTATTATTATTGATCCAATGATCCATCCAATGATCCATGATTAGCGGTGTTTTCCTCGAATCACACCTCCCTATTGATTTTTCATCATTATTTCATTGATCGAATGGCTCGTGGAAGGATTTGACACCTATTTTGGCATGCCATTTCTTAAGAAAACATGTCATTAGTCGTTATGAAAGGCAGTTCAGATTTGACATCTAGTAGATGTCTTCTGACAAGGGTCATTTGACCCCAAATGGTTGATATCGGACGACTCACTTTTTATCAAAGAATCTGCACACTTAATCTTGATAATTATGAGTGTATCCGAGTTCCCACGTTCTTTTAACTACCGTGACTTCTAGGTATTCTCCTCCTTTATTTATACACGACGATTACCCTGGAGAAAATATTTTGAACTTGCTTTTTCTTTCTTTGTTGTTTACAGAAATTTTTTCTCCATCGTACTTGTTTAATCCTTTCATTGCGAAGACGATGAAGAACGTGACCATCAAGGTTCAAGAAAGGGTCCAAAAAATATAATGAAGCTGATTGCTAACTAGCAGGAGTTTATTGATCACAAAGATGGGTTTACTCGAGACCACGAAGACCAGGAGGCTCGCATTATGCATGTGGAAGCCGATATTGGGTGCGAACTACATCAAGAAGCTGATCGTTGTCTCACTCTCGAAGCTGAGAAGGACATGGAGAACTTTGGACCTGGTGGTTGCACATGAAGTCAAGTTTAGACATTTGGTTCAGACTGCCAGGAGGGTGATTGCGGCAAGGTTCTAAGAAGTCTTGGACCTGGTCAAGAAAAAATGGGTGGCTAAAGGCAAAGAGGTGGCCGCCGAAATTGAGTTGCATGAAGTTGCGGCCAACCTTGGCTAGTTGGAGTTACTTCACCGCTGGGAGACAAATTGGAGAGGGATATTGCTGATCTGAGAGACATAGAGCGAGAATATCAAGATACTTGGAGATACATTCAGGTTTAAGACTTATCACTTGGTAAGGTTTCTCTTCTGACAAATTTGAAGGATTTGATGGTGAGGTAGGTATATCCGGCTAATGATCCAACTGGAATGGATGAGCATGGAAGTAAAATTTTTGGTCAGGATGCACAATTCAGTGATGGAGTTAGGGAAAGCTGATTGAGCGTTGTTTTTCTTCCTAACTAAGGCTTTTTGTGAACGATGCGTTGAAGGGATTTTTATGTTCAAGTTTTTCTTGTTTTAATGCAGTAATCTAATGGGATATCATTCTTGACTTCGAGGTAGAATGAGCTACAGAAAATTGAATGTAGCACATTTTCTTCATTTTGCTGATATTGTCAAAGTGGATTGAACTTGGCCGCAGTACATCGTATTGTTGTTTTGTTTTTTGTTCTTTTGAATATTGTGTACCATGATTGCTTGGAGTGTCTTTGCTATTTGAGATCTTGCATACTGGCTGTGGGAATTTGGTGTAAATAGAGTGTGTGGTGAAAGATCTAACTGGAACCAATATCAGGAACAAGAGTGATATCCAAGAAAAAGAAAACTTGTATATTAAGAATTTCTTAAACAATCTCCCTAAATCTGTTTAATCCGATTTACTCAACGTCACACTTGACTAGAGACGGAGCAATTCTTAATTTACCCCAAACCCCTTTTGTGGTGAAATCATCTGTCACTTAAAACAAAACAACTTTGGTTTAGAACACACTCTAGAACCAACGATCTCTCCCGAAAACCCTTACCCGTTAAAGAGCTTACTCACATCTATATATACTCTACTTTATATATCTTGTGATAGGCAAGAATCTTCCCAGAATCTTCTCGCTTGCCGCCTAGCAAGTACTCCTAGATTCGTGGATCTCTTATCTTCAACTACCAGCTTCTCCTAAGCTTATCCAACATGTGTCACACATATCTCCTCTTGTGTGACACGTAAGACAATTCCGAATTCCACTTAGTTACTCATCCCTGTGTAACCCACGTCTCTACTTGTGTAATACACTGTAGCAAACACTCAAAACTTTCGAGCTTTCATTCTGCCCTTTTTATCTTAATGTGACAACTCAAGCACCTGTTTAAAGAACTTATCCAAATACATGAAAAGAGTATGCAAGACATTTTTTTTTAAAAAAAACTTTCATAAACATAAGTTCAAAGGATCCCAAGTTTTAAATCATAGAGACCAACTACACGGTGCATCAAATTCAGTAGAACAGGAAACATCACAATTCAAGGAAACAAAGTGGATCTTAAAAACTACTCATCATCATCATCATCGCTGTCAACAACATGCACTAGAATCTCATCTCCATATTCTCCCCCTGCTTGAGTGCACGGTTAGATAAAAAAAACAGTGACAAAGAATAACCAAACACCAGAATCAGAAAACTTACTTCGACTCCTGAGTTGGATGGTGCGTAGCAAGTCAATGACGTTTTGCAGATCATCACCAAGATTTGGCGGTTGCCTTACTCCACCAGTTCCTCGTCCGGCCTTGCAATCCTTGATTAAGACTGTAGGATGTCCCGTGACACATTCATCCCCTTCACGTCTGGGAACAATGCGTTGAGAGTTGAGAAGTTGTTGAATGAGAGTAGGAAATCCTATCCTTCGTTTAGTATCCTCCGCAGTATTGGCCATTGCCAAGAGTTGTTCATACACAATGATCCCAAAATCAGCCCTCATCTTATGATGGAGTGAGTAAAGATACTTCAAACAATCAGGCTTCATGTTTGTATGATTCATGGTTGGCATCCAGTTTGAACAGCACAATTTGTATAGAACTTGATTTGTGGCTGTGAGAAACTTTGAGCACATACCTTCCCATATCCGGTGATGTCCATTCGTAAGAAAAGAGACAGCATAATCCAAATTCTCGAAGTGCATGTCATAGTTACAGTCTCCAAGATGAAGCTCATCAAGCAAATCTATCACGCTTGGAGAGACCTCATACATGTCACCACAGACATACACAGCTACTCCTCCAGTAATGCTTACAGCATCTCCGAGATTGGCCAAGAATTCCCAGATCAAGTTGGGAACAAACGGATCCGCATCTATGACAGTGTAGATCATCTCCGCATTGAGAACTACTTCTTTGAAATCCTGAAGATTTGCTACATCCAGTGGAAGATACTTCTTAAGAATAAATTTCTTGTTCTTGAACTTCAGATACCTGTGATATATGGTGTTTTTCACATCATTGTATATATGTTTTTATTTGATTCAAGACTCTAAACCGTGTTTGTCTAGTCCCTTGTGGTCTTTTTCAGGTCTGGAGTTGATAGAAGAGTAAAGAAAGGGCACATGAAGAGAAGATGTCTTTTTGGAGTAATCCTGCGGAGAACACTCAAGAAGAACAGTCCCGAGACTGTTCTCAAGCGGAACAGGCGGACGGGTGATCCCGATGACTGTTCCAGACGAATATGGATACTCCTATTTCGGGAATTAAAGCCCTGTTGCCCTAATTTTCTTCTACCTATTGGCGCCTCCCTATAAAAAGACCTTCTCTATTATTTTCTATTTTTTTACGCTAGTTTTGACAAGAGACCTAGACTTGTTTTGGTGATTTGCAATTGTAAGGGAGAAGGCTCCATCTTTCCTAGAGAAGATCATCCTGAACCCTTTCTTTTTCTACTCTTATCTTATGCAGTTTATTTCAGATTTAATGTCTTTGTTTCACTGCATCATGATTGAGTAGTCATCTGGCTCGCCTAGGGTTTTAGGGTATTGATAAACAAGCCAAACATAGATAAGCATCATTCATTGGACTCTTCATTCATATTAATCTTATTGCTTGCATTAACTTGATCACTTAATGCTAGATCCGCTGTTCATCGCCTAGCTAACCACGTAGGAGATAACTTGACCTATATTGAATGAGCTTAATGTCTTTAATCAGCGAAAGTAGATATTAGAGCATTAAGTGAACTAGATCGGACATGAACTCTAAAGCTTGTAGCCGCCTCTGATCCCAATCGACAGCTTAGGTGATCCTTCCGGCTCGCAAAGGATCCATCACCACGACAGTGGGTTGGATCAGTTGAGAGATCCGATGTTCTAGATTGTGTAAACCTGTGCTTGAATAACTGTTTGGCTAAATCAATACCCGCATTAAACCCTAGGTCGGCTTTCTTACCAAATCGCATCTAAACATCCTTATTTACTTGTCATCTAAGTCACCTAAATCTTAAAACCATATTTTCTTCTTAGCTTGAATTTAAAACTCATAGAAATAAAGTGTAGACTGGTCCTCTGGATTTAAATCTAAAGTACTATAATTACAACTGTTAACTTGACAGTAGCAAGGATTCATTTTTAGTGTATCA
>CAJHQQ010005792.1:0-14093 GCA_905132885.1 Moricandia moricandioides | reverse complement strand
GAGATATATATATATATATATATATATTTATTTTTTTGGAAAACAATGATGCACGAAATGAATCAGTATGCTATGAAATTATGCAAGAAAATAATTCAAATGCAAGGAAACAAATATGGCAAGATGGATCCTAATTAATATTTTTTTGACTTTTCTTCGTTTATGGAAATAGGAATGCAATCAATCCTAAAATGGCAAGGAGATCTGGCGGAAAATGAATGCAAACTAGAAAATATGAACTATTTTGAATCCTATATGATTCTACCACGAAATTGAACTGCCTTCTACCTCCTTTTTCTCTGGTTTCAATATTAGAATGAACAAAGAACACAAAACCGATAAAAAGCAAAGACAGAAAATGAACAAGTATCACACCTTTTTTTCGGAGTTTTATTTGATGAGATCAAACAAGCAACTAGTTATCTATTTTTAATCTTAGGAAATCAAACAACACGAATTTTCTTTTTCTTTTATTGCTATGGTGAAACAAATAAAGATTAAGAACATAAACCAACAAAAGATACAATATGCAGTAATGAGAATCTATCAATTTTTTTATGGGTTTTCTTTTATGAGAATCAAATAAACAACTGGAAGAAAAGAAACACAATTTTTATGGGTTTATTTTTCTGGAAATAAGATTGCAAGAACACAAACAAAGCAAAACAATATATATATATATATATATATATATATATATATATATATATATATAATATATATATATATATATATATATATATATATATATATATATATTTTTAATGATTTTTCAAATGAAACAAATGCAAAAACAAAAGATAACATGGATTGATAGAACCTGATTCAGGAGCTTTTAAGCTCTGATACCAGATGATGTAGGCACAGAATGAGCCTTGGTGGGATGGTTGATGGAAGACAAGAAAGTGGTCGTATAACCAACTTACCGATCTTGATGGATGGACTATGGAAGGAAGTGGAGGATGGATTCACCTTGCTTGGTCGTGTAACCAACTCAAGAGAACAGTGGATGGAGATGGATGATGATGGAGTGAATGACGCCACAAGCTTCAATGGACTGAAGGTTGATAAGTCGGTTGCTTGACTGCTGCGGTTGCTTGACTGCTGCTTCTCACACACAATCAAGACTTGATAAGGGTTTCTTTGCAAAGCCAAAAGAAAACAAATACTTTTCTTATTAATTCATGGGTATCTACAATTTATGACTAGAAAGAGATTATATAATGCTCAGTACACGTTTCTAAGAAAGTAAGAGCAAGAAAGAAGCAAACGAATAAGGAAAACCGATAAAACTAGCTGTTAGAGAATATCTTGGATCCAATGGCTTTCTTCAAGGGACTTGATTCTGATTTTGTATCTGGACGGTTTGAGGGTGTAGGTAAGCTTCTTGGGAACATCTTTAACGTTGAATAATTGGTCAAAATCTTTGTAGTCTTGGCTTGAAATGAGCTGTTGGGCAAACTGGAATCACTTCGGTTAAAAGTGGGATAACTTCTTCATCATAACTCCTATGATCTTGAGTCAACTTCAGGGTGATTCTAAACTGATTTATGAGTCCAAATCAAACTTCTTACATCGTGATTAATTCTGGTTTTATTAGTATCAAGAAGAAATTGCCAAATCTCCAAACAGGGCAAACTGGAATCACTTCGGTTAAATGTGGGATAACTTCTTCATCATAACTCCAATGATATTGATTCAACTTCAGGGTGATTCTACACTGATTAATGAGTCCAAATCAAGCTTCTTACATCTTGATTCATTCTGGTTTTATTAGTATCAAGAATAAATTCTCAAATCTCCAAACAGGGTAAACTGAAATCACTTCGGTTAAAAGTGGGATAACTTCTTCATCATAACTCCTATGATCTTGAGTCATCTTCAGGATGATTCGACACTGATTTATGAGTCCAAATCAAGCTTCTTACATCGTGATTCATTCTGGTTTTATTAGTATCAAGAAGAAATTGCCAAATCTCCAAACAGGGCAAACTGGAATCACTTCGGTTAAAAGTGGGATAACTTCTTCATCATAACTCCAATGATATTGATTCAAATTCAGGGTGATTCTACACTTATTAATGAGTCCAAATCAAGCTTCTTACATCGTGATTCATTATGATTTTATTAGTATCAAGAATAAATTCCAAAATCTCCAAACAGGGCAAACTGGAATCACTTTGGTTAAAAGTAGGATAACTTCTTCATCATAAGTCCAATGATATTGATTCAACTTCAGGATGATTCTAAACTGATTTATGAGTCCAGATCAAGTTTCTTACATCGTGATTCATTTTGGTTTTATTTGTATCAAGAAGAAATTGCCAAATTTCCAAACAGGGTAAACTGGAATCACTACGGTTAAAAGTGGGATAACTTCTTCATCATAAGTCCAACGATATTGATTCAACTTCAGAATGATTCTACACTGATTTATGAGTCCAAATCAAGCTTCTTACATCGTGATTCATTCTGGTTTTATTTGTATCAAGAAGAAATTGCCAAATCTTCAAACAGGGCAAACTGGAATCACTTCGGTTAAAAGTGGGATAACTTCTTCATAATAACTCCAATGATATTGATTCAACTTCAGGGTGATTCTACACTGATTAATGAGTCCAAATCAAAGTGAAGAGTGTGTGATCCAATTCTGATCTCCTGAAGCCTTGTCCATTCAAAGTAGTACTCAGCTTGTTGTACCAGGCTCTAGGAGACTGCTTTAGACCATATATAGCCTTCTTTAATCTCAACACATTCCCTGGTTTTACAATACTTTCAAGACCTGGTGGAGGCTTCATGTAGACTTCATCTTCAAGCTCTCCCTGGAGGAATGCATTCTTCACATCCATTTGCCATAAATCCCACTTCAGATTAGTCGCCTTAGATAGAACAATCCGGATAGTATGAAGCTTAGCAACCGGGGCAAATGTATCTATATAGTCTTCTCCATAGGTTTGAGTAAACCCTCTAGCCACCAGTCTTGTCTTCTTCCTTTCTATCTTTCCATTTGGTAGGAACTTGATAGTGAAAATCCATCTACTGGTCACAGCCTTTTTCCCTTTAGGCAACTCACTTTCATACCATGTTTCATTCTTTGTCATTGCATTTGCTTCATCAGCCACTGAGCTTCTCCATTCTTCATCCTCCATTGCTTCCTCATAAGAACTTGGAACATGACTTTCATCTAGACTTGTGATGAATGCACAATGCTCTTTTGGAATTTCAGCAAGTGAGCATACCATTTGATCAGGATGTGCTACTGCTTGAGCATTGTAGTATACCCGGGTGTTTATCCAATTGGATGGATCCCTTCTTATCCGTGTGCTTCTTCTTAGTGGAGCCTCTAATACTTGTTCTTCCTGACTTCCATGACCTTCTTCTTCAGGATCATGGTTTCCTTCACTTCCATCTTCATTTGGAACTTCACCTTGATCATGACTTCCTGAGCCTTCTTCTTGATCTTCAACCTCAGGTCCATTTCCCCCTTCATGATCATGGTTGGTTTGATCTTCAGCTTCATGAGTGTTAGGCACTCCTTGCCTTATCTGATCCTGGGTCATATTAATCCCAAGACCTTCAAGAATGATCCGTAGGCTAGTTGCCTTATCAGATGCTTGAGATAGATCCTTCAAATCATCCCAGCTCTTCATAGTATCCTCTGGATTCCACAAACTTCACATCCCTTGACACCAGAACTCTTCTTGTCTTTGGATCAAAGCATTTGTAACCCTTCTGTGTTGCTGAGTAGCCAATAAACATTGCTCTTGTGCTTCTTGGTTCCAGTTTGCTCCTCATTTCTCCTGGTACTAGCACAAAGCACAAACACCCAAACATTCTCATGTGATGTAATACTGGCTTCTCCTTGTTTAACACCTCAAATGTGAAAACTAAAGAGATATCTGAGGTTATATGAGTATTTGAGACATTGAAAGAGATTAGAAAAGAGATTAGAGGAGACTTGGAGACTAAAGCTTGAAATGAGACTAGAAATCCTTTTCTGGATATGAAGAACACTAGAGAGAGTAAGAGAGACTCGAAATGTTTGCTTTTTATTAATCTGAGTATAGGTACAATATATAGGAAAGCCTTAAACCTTAGCCACAAACGGTCAAAGGTGAAGGTAACAAAGACTCAGGCACGCGGTACGCACGGGAGCCACAACCACCACCCAGCCCCAACTCTAGAGAAAGTAGAATTCCATTGATTACTGGTGCAGGGAGAGAGGAATCGATTCAAATTTTTCTTATTCTTTTTCTAATCTCTTTCAATGTCTCAAAATACTCATATCAAACCTCAGATATCTTTTTTAGTTTTCACATTTGAGGGTGTTAAACAAGGAGAAGCCAGCTATTTACATCACTGAGGAACTGTTTGGGTGTTTGTGTTTGATGCTAGTACCAGGAGAAATGAGGAGCAAACTGGAACAAGAAGCACAAGAGAATGTTTATTGGCTACTCAGCAACACAGGAAGGGTTACAAATGCTTTGATCAAAGACAAGAAGAGTTCTGGTGTCAAGGGATGTGACAGTTGTGGAATCAGAGAGATACTATTGAGAGCTGGGGATATATTGAAGGTCTATCTTCAAGCATCTGATAAGGCAACTAGCCACGGGATGCATTCTTGATAGGTGCTTGGGATTAATATGACCAGGATCAGATAAGGCAAGGAACCCGATGCCTAAAACACTCATGAAGGCTAAGAGTTCAAACACACCAATGATTCATGAAGGGGCCGAAATGGGAACACTGACAGCAATTAGAAAGAATTCAAGAAGAAGGACTAGGAGAAAGGTCGTAATGATCAAGGTGAAGTGCCAAATGAATGATGGAAGTGAAGAAAACCATAATCCTGAAGAAGCTAAAGATACAACTGAGAATCAGAGAAACGAAACAAAGATTTAGAGGCTCCACTAAGAAGAAGCACACGGATAAAGCAAGGGATCAACATCAATTGGATAAACAAACCCGGGAAACATAACATACATATGTACAAGCAGACGACACAATCCCAACTGCATCAAAATGAGATAAATATGCAATCCACTTGCTAAACAAATTCCACAAAAAGAGTGCATTGTGCATTCATCACAAGTCTAGATGAAAGTCAATGCAAGATTATTAAATGAGGAAGCAAATGGGAGGATGAAGAAGAGCAAGCTCAGTGGCTGACTGAAGCAAAATGCAATGACAAAAGAGATGAAACATGGGTAATGAAAGGAGTTGCTAAAGGGAAAGAAGCTAGTAAAAAAAAAGGGGCACAAAACAACACATGATGAACCAGATAGAGACATGGAAATATTTTCAAACAAGTCAAGTCACATACAAAGAAAGATTAGAAGAAGAGACGAAGATAGGTGGTACGAGGTTAAATACCTCATACCATAAATGCGAGAAGACATATATAGACTACATTGCCCCGAGTTCGCTAAGCTCAATAAGCTATCCGAGGATGTATAATCTAGGCGACTCAATGCTGATAGTGGGATTCTATTGGCAATCATGGATTGTGAAAGAATAGTTCCGCCAGGAGATGCTGAAGATGAGAGTCTACATGAGCGCCGTCGAACCCAGTCTATGGAAAGTATTTGTAAAACGAAGTGTGTTGAGATGGTAATACGCGGAAGGACGTAGTGATATTGTGATCGAAAAGCGTCTCCTAGAGGGCCTGTACAACAAAAGACTGAGTAAACTAGACTTGAAGAGATGGACAAGGCGTTCGAGAGAATCAGAAGTTGGAAGTCGACACAACTCGTCCACTATGATGATTTGGACTCATGATAATGCAGTGTAGGAATGCACCCGAGTGAGAGATCAATCAATCATATGAGTTAATTATGAAGAAGTTATCCCATCTTTTTACCGCAAGTGATTCAGTTTGCCCTGTATTGAGGAAGAGTCATTGTGGCAAGAGAATTGTCGTTACTGAGTACACATAAGAAGCAGAATGAACCTACACGATGTAAGAAGACTTGATATATGGACATCAATCTAGCGTGTAGAATCATTCTGAAGGTTGACATCCCATAATAATTAGGAACTTATGAGAAGAATAAGTAATGCCTATTTAACCGTAGTGATTGCCATGTATACCCTGTAATATAGAGCCAAATTATGGCAATTATCTTGCATGTATACGAAATAAAACAAAAATGAAAATCCATGCAAGATGTTAAGAAACACTTGATCTGGATCATAAATCAGTTATATGAAATACATCCTGAAGTAGAAATTCAATAGATCATATGGACTTATAAATGATGAAAAGCTAATTATCCTACTTGGTGATAGACGAAGTGATTCCAGTTTAGCCCTGTTTGGAGATTTTGGAATTTATTCTTGATACTAAATAAAATTCATTAATGAATCACGATGTAAGAAGCTTGATTTGTACTCATAATAAGTGCTAGAATTTCACCCTGGAATTTGAATCAATATCATTGGAGTGTCATGAATAGAAGTAACTATTCCCACTTTAATCGATAGTAGAATTCCAGTTTGGCCCTGTTTGGAGATTTTGGCCAATTTTCTTGATACTAACTAAAACCGAATGAATCACGATTAGAGCTGATTTGGATCAATAAATCAGTGGCGAATCATCCTGAAGATGAGCACTCAAGATCATAGAGCTTAAATGATGCAAGAAAGTTTACCCTACTATAATCTAACCGAGAGTGATTTCAGTTTACCTGTTTGAGATTAGAATTAGTTCCTTGATACCTAATAAAAACCAGAATGAATCCAAGATGTCAAAGCAAGCTTGATTATAGGACATATAATCAGATGTAGATCACCGCTGAAGTGAATCAATATTCAATTGTAGTATGATGAGAATTTATTCCCCACATTTACAACCGAAGTTGATTCCAGTTCTGCACCTGTTTGGAGATTTTGGCGAATTTCTTCTTGATTACTAATAAAGACCAGAATTAATCACGACTGTAAGAAAGTTTTGATTATTGGACTTCATAAATCAGTTGTAAATCACCCTGACGTGACTGCAACATCTAGAGATATATGATATGAAGAAGTCGTATCCCATCTTTTGAACCAAGTGATCCAGTTGACCAACAGCTCATTTGCAAGCCAAGCTACAAAGATTTTGAACCAATAATCACATATAAAAGATTTCCCAAAGGAAGCTTACTTACACCCTGCCCAATAACCGTCCAAAGAATAACAAATCAGAATCAAGTCCTTTGGAAGGAAATGCCATGTGGATCCAAAAGATATGTCATCTAACAGCTAGTTTTATCGGGAATTTTCACTAATTGTTTGACTTCCTCTATGCTCATTAACAATTATCTTTAGACAACGATACAAATTGCCTAACTGAAGCATTATATAATACATGCTTTCTAGTCATAATAGTAGATACCCATGAATATATAAGAAAAAGTATTTGTTTTCTGTTTGGCTTTGCAAAGAACTCAAACTTATCAAGTCTTGATTGTGTCAAAGGAATCATAGTAAATGTGAGAAGCAAGCAGTCAATCAACCGCAGCAGTCAAGCACCGAACTTATCAACCTTCAGTCCATTGAAGCTCGTGTGGCGTCATCTCCATTATCAATTTCCATCTCCATCCACTGTTCTCGAGTTTATACGACGACTCAAGCAAGGTGAACCATCCCTCCGAACTTCCTTCCATGAGAATCATCCATCAAGATCGTTATAGTTGTTATCGACCACTTCTTGTCTTCCATCAACCATCCCACCAAGGCTCTTCGTTGCCTACATCATCTTGTAATCAGAGCTTAAAAGAGCTCCTGATATCAGGTTCTCTATTCAACTCCATGTTATCTTGTTTTTGCATTGTTCATATTAACAATACATTAAAATCAAGTAAACTCTTATAATAATTATATATATATATCAATATATATATATATAGATATATAAATATTATATATTATATATTATATTATATATATATATATTATTATATAATGTTTTTGCTTTGTTTTGGTGTTCTTTGCTATCTTTTCCAGAAAAATTAAACCCATAAAAATTGTGTTTCTTTTCTTTCCAGTTGTTTATTTGATTCTCATAAAAGAAACCCATAAAAAAAATTGTAGATTCTCATTATCTACATATATGTATCTTATTTGTTGTTTAAATTTATCTTAATCTTTTATTTTCACCATAGCCATAAAAAAGAAAAAGAACAAAATTCGGGTTGTTTGATTTCCTAATGATTAAAATAGATAACTAGTTGCTTGTCTGGATCATCATAGCATAAATAAACTCGAAAAACAGGATTTAATCGATGTGATACTATGTGGTTAACATTCTGCTTTGCTTTTTTTATCGGTTTTGTGTTCTTGTTCATTCTAATATTTGAAACCAGAGAAAAAAGGAAGGAGGATAAGAAAGAGAGAATTATATAACAATTAACAGATGGATAGATCAGGTAATGAGGATTCAAAATAGTCGATTTTCGTTAGTTTGCATACATTCCCCAGATTCTCCTTGCCATTTTTAGGATTAGATTGCCATTCTATCCTAAAACGAAGAAGTCAAAACAAATATTAATAGGATCCATCTTGCATATTTAGATTTCCTTCATTGAATTTTGAATTATTTCTTGCATAATTTCATATGCATACTGATTCATTCGTTGCAATCATTGTTTTCCAAAAAAATAAATGTCTCTGATTCGTTCTTGCAAGGATCTATCCATTCCCATCAACCAAAGAGCATCCTAGGGACGCATCAAGATAGAGCATCCTAGGTGTCTCTGATACCTCTTGATGCGTCCCTAGGATGCTCTTTGGTTGATGGGAATGGATAGATCCTTGCAAGAACGAATCAGAGACTCAAGTCCTTCAAGGCGTGTGGATTGAATGGTGACACAAGAGGGATGGATCGATCTCTTGATACTCCTAGCATGAATAACTTGGATATGACACACCAAATTAGACACCCTTAGGTCTCTGGATATTACACACCAGAACTCGACACCTTCTAGAGAGAGAGAGCCGACAAGAATGAATGTAACTTGTTTAATAAAAGACTGGATCCTTACAAGAGGGGTGTAGAGAACCCTTTAAATAGGAAACCAGAGAACATACTCTCTAGGGTTTCGACCATAAACCAAAAAAGGAAAGAAAGAAAACTATAGTCTAAGTTTAACATAAGTTTAGAATGAAATAAAAATGGAACTTCATGTAGTCTTGGACCGAGAATAGGCACTTAGGTGATGTGTAGACAAGTTGTGGCCTCGTTAAAAACCTCCCTCCTGGAAAACCTCGTGGGATAAAAACCAAAAGCAAGGAAAAGAGCACACACCCCATGTCTTGCCTAGACACTAACTCAGCTTGATGTAGAGATGGCTTGAAATGGTGATCAAGACATCTCGGATCAGACCTTGTCCAAGACTTTGTGCTTGTGGATTGTGAAGTGAGTAATCCAACAACCTTCTCTTTGAGCTTCTTGACTCTGGAACGAGTCATGGGACCTTCAGGAATGGCTAGAGCATCATCACCAAGTTGTTGGTGCAATGTGGCTTCATGTGGCTCATCTAGACTCTCCTTGTTCTCCTTAGTGATCCGGTCCATGATCACATCAAATGCACTCTTAAATGTTACATCCTCAAGCTCTTCAGGTTCAGGTTCATGCTTCCATTCTTTGGTGCTTTCCAGGATCACATCACCCTCTCTCATGTTCTTCAGTTTGTTCATCATGTTCTTCCAAAAATCTCTCTGAATCTCTAAAACTTATAACTAATAAAACCAGAATGAATCACAATGTAAGAAGCTTTATTTGGACTCATTAATCAGTGTAGAATCACCCTGAAATTGAATCAAGATCATAGGAGTTATGATGAAGAAGTTATCCCACTTTTAACCGAAGTTTATCCTGTTTGGAGATTTTGCAATTTCTTCTTGATAATAATAAAACCAGAATGAATCACGATGTAAGAAGCTTTATTTGGACTCATAAATCAGTGTAGAATCACCATAAAGTTGAATCAAGATCATAGGAGTTATGATGAATAAGTTATCCCACTTTTAACCAAACTGATTCCAGTCTACCCTGTTTGGAGATTTGGCAATTTCTTCTTGATACTAATAAAACCAGAATGAATCACGATGTAAGAAACTTGATTTGGACTCATTAATCAGAGTAGAATCACCCTGAAGTTGAATCAAGATCATAAGAGTTATGATGAAGAAGTTATCTCACTTTTAACCGAAGTGATTCCAGTTTACACTGTTTGGAGATTTGGCATTTTCTTCTTGATACTAATAAAACCAGAATGAATCACGATGTAAGAAGCTTGATTTGGACTCATAAATCAGTGTAGAATCACCCTAAAGTTGAATCAAGATCATAGGAGTTATGATGAAGAAGTTATCCCACTTTTAACCGAAGTGATTCCAGTTTACCCAGTTTGGAGATTTGGCAATTTCTTCTTGATACTAATAAAACCAGAATGAATCACGATGTCAGAAGATTTATTTGGACTCATTAATCAGTGTAGAATCACCCTGAAGTTGAATCAAGATCATAGGAGTTATGATGAAAAAGTTATCCTACTTTTAACCGAAGTGATTCCAGTTTATCCTGTTTGGAGATTTTGTAATTTCTTCTTGATACTAATAAAACCAGAATGAATCACGATGTAAGAAGCTTTATTTGGACTCATAAGTCAGTGTAGAATCACCCTAAAGTTGAATCAAGATCATAGGAGTTAAGATGAAGAAGTTATCCCACTTTTAACCGAAGTGATTCTAGTTTACACTTTTTGGAGATTTGGCAATTTCTTCTTGATACTAATAAAACCAAAATGAATAACAATTTAAGAAGCTTGATTTCGACTCATAAATCAGTGTAGAATCACCCTAAAGTTGAATCAAGATCATAGGAGTTATGATGAAGAAGTTATCCCACTTTTAACTGAAGTGATTCTAGTTTACCCTGTTTGGAGATTTGGCAATTTCTTCTTGATACTAATAAAACCAGAATGAATCACGATGTAAGAAACTTGATTTGGACTAATTAATCAGTGTAGAATCACCCTGAAGTTGAATCAAGATCATAGGAGTTATGATGAAGAAGTTATCTCACTTTTAACCGAAGTGATTCCAATTTACGTTGTTTGGAGATTTGGCAATTTCTTCTTGATACTAATAAAACCAGAATGAATCACGATGTAAGAAGCTTGATTTGGACTCATAAATCAGTGTAGAATCACCCTAAAGTTGAATCAAGATTCATAGGAGTTATGATGAAGAAGTTATCCCACTTTTAACCGATAGTGATTCCAGTTTACACTTTTTGGAGATTTGGTAATTTCTTCTTGATACTAATAAAACCAGAATAAATAACGATGTAAGAAGCTTGATTTGGACTCATAAAGCAGTGTAGAATCACCCTAAAGTTTAATCAAGATCATAGGAGTTATGATGAAGAAGTTATCCCACTTTCAACCGAAGTGATTCGAGTTTACTCTGTTTGGAGATTTGACAATTTCTTCTTGACACTAATAAAACCAGAATGAATCACGATGTAAGAAACTTTATTTGGACTCATTAATCAGTGTAGAATCACCCTGAAGTTGAATCAAGATCATAGGAGTTATGATGAAGAAGTTATCCCACTTTTACCGAAGTGATTCCAGTTTACCCTGTTGGAGATTTGGCAATTTCTTCTTGGTAACTAATAAACCAGAATGAATCACGATGTAAGAAGCTTTGATTTGGACTCATTAATCAGTTTAAAATCACCCTGAAGTTGAATCAAGATCATAGGATTTATGATGAAGAAGTTATCCCACTTTTAACCGAAGTGATTCCAGTTTACACTGTTTGGAGATTTGGCAATTTCTTCTTGATACTAATAAAACCAGAATGAATCACGATGTAAGAAGCTTGATTTGGACTCATAAATCAGTGTAGAATCACCCTAAAGATGAATCAAGATCATAGGAGTTATGATGAAGAAGTTATCCCACTTTTAACCGAAGTGATTCCAGTTTACATTGTTTGGAGATTTGGCAATTTCTTCTTGATACTAATAAAACCAGAATGAATCACGATGTAAGAAACTTGATTTGGACTCATTAATCAGTGTAGAATCACCCTAAAGTTGAATCAAGATCATAGGAGTTATGATGAAGAAGTTATCCCACTTTTAACCGAAGTGATTCGAGTTTACTCTGTTTTGAGATTTGGCAATTTCTTCTTGATACTAATAAAACCAGAATGAATCACGATGTAAGAAGCTTGATTTGGACTCATCAATCAGCTTAAAATCACCCTGAAGTTGAATCAAGATCATAGGAGTTATGATGAAGAAGTTATCCCACTTTTAAACGACGTGATTCCAGTTTATCCTGTTTGGAGATTTGGTAATTTCTTCTTGATTCTAATCAAACCAGAATGAATAACGATGTAAGAATATTGATGTAGACTCATAAATCAGTGGATCATGACCCTGAAGTTGAATCAATATCATAGGAGTTATGATGAAGAAGTTATCCCACTTTTAACCGAAGTGATTCCAGTTTACCCTGTTTGGAGATTTGGCAATTTCTTCTTGATACAAATAAAACAAGAATGAATCACGATGTAAGAAGCTTGATTTGGACTCATTAATCAGTGTAGAATCACCCTAAAGTTGAATCAAGATCATAGGAGTTATGATGAAGAAGTTATCCCATTTTTAACCGAAGTGATTCCAGTTTACCCTTTTTGGAGATTTAGCAATTTCTTCTTGATACTAATACAACCAGACTGAATCACGATATAAGAAGCTTGATTTGGACTTATTAATCAGTGTAGAATCACCCTGAAGTTGAATCAAGATCATAGGAGTTATTATGAAGAAGTTATCCCACTTTTAACCGAAGTGATTCCAGTTTACCATGTTTGGAGATTTTGCAATTTCTTCTTGATACTAATAAAAACCAGAATGAATCACGATGGGTAAGAAGATTTATTTGGACCTCATAAATCGTGTGATAATCACTCCTAAATTTGAGGTATCCAAGATTAGTAGGAGTTCTGAATGAAGAAATTTATCCCACTTTTTAACCGGATAGTGTGATTCCAGTACCCTGTTTGGAGATTTGGCCCAATTTCTTCTGGTTACTAATAAAACCTGAATGAATCACGATGTAAGAATCTTGATTTGTACTTATTAATCAGTGTAGAATCACCCTGAAGTTGAATCAAGATCATAGGAGTTATGATGAAGAAGTTATCCCACATTTAATCGAAGTGATTCCAATTTACCATGTTTGGAGATTTGGCAATTTCTTCTTGATTCTAAGAAAACCAGAATGAATCAAGATGTAAGAAGCTTGATTTGGACTCATAAATCAGTGCAGAGTCATCCTGAATTAGAATCAAGATCATAGGAGTTATGATAAAGAAGTTATCCCATTTTTAACCGAAGTGATTCCAGTTTACCCTTTTTGGAGATTTGGCAATTTCTTCTTGATACTAATAAAACCAGAAAGAATCACGATGTAAGAAGCTTGATTTGGACTCATTAATCAGTGTACAATCACCCTGAAGTTGAACAAGATCATAGGAGTTATGATGAAGAAGTTATCCCACTTTTAACCAAAGTGACTCCAGTTTACCCTGTTTGGAGATTTGGCATTTTCTTCTTGATTCTGATCAAAACCAGAATGAATCAAGATGTAATAAGCTTGATTTTGACTCAAAAATCAGTGGATAATCACCCTGAAATTGAATAGATGTTATAGGAGTTATGATGAAGAATTTATTCCACTTTTAACCGAAGTGGTTCCAGTTTACCCTGTTTGAGATTTGGAAATTTCTTCTTGATACTAATAAAACCAGAATGAGTCACGATGTAAGAAGCTTGATTTGGACTCATAAATCAGTGTTGAATCACCATAAAGTTGAATCAAGATCATAGGAGTTATGATGAAGAAGTTATCCCACTTTTAACCGAAGTTATTCAAGTTTACCCTTTTTGGAGATTTGACAATTTCTTCTTGATTCTAAGCAAACCAGAATGAATCAAGATGTAAAAAGCTTGATTTGGATCATAAATCAGTGCAGAGTCTGTTGAAATGAGAACACCAGGAAGAGTTGAACCAAGTGGCTAGAGGAGAAGC
>CAJHQQ010005791.1:0-14102 GCA_905132885.1 Moricandia moricandioides | reverse complement strand
TTGATTTATTATGGTTTTGATTAGAATCAAGAAGAAATTGCAAAACTCTCCGAACATGGGACAAACTGGACTCACTTCGGTTAAAAGTGGGATAACTTCTTCATCATAACTCCTATGATCTTGATTCAACTTCAGGGTGATTCTACACTGATTTATGAGTCCAAATAAAGCTTCTTATATCGTGATTCATTCTAGTTTTATTAGTATCAAGAAGAAATTGCCAAATCTCCAAACAGGGCAAACTGGAATCACTTCGGTTAAAAGAGTGGATAACTTCTTCATCATAAATCCATTGATATTGATTCAACTTCAGGATGATTCTACACTGATTAATGAGTCCAAATCAAGCTTCTTACATCTTGATTTCATTCTGGTTTTAATTAGAATCAAGAAGAAATTGCAAATCTCCAAACATGGGCAAACTGGAGTCACTTCGGTTAAAAGTGGGATAACTTCTTCATCATAACTCCTATGATCTTGATTCAACTTCACGGTGATTCTACACTGATTTATGAGTCCAAATCAAGCTTCTTACATCGTGACTCATTCTAGTTTTATTAGTATCAAGAAGAAATTGCCAAATCTCCAAATAGGGCAAACTGGAATCACTTCGGTTAAAAGTGGGATAACCTCTTCATTATAAATCCAATGATATTGATTCAACTTCAGGATGATTCTACACTGATTTATGATTCCAAATCAAGCTTCTTACATCTTGATTCATTCTGGTTTAATTAGAATCAAAAAGAAATTGGCAAATCTCCATACATGGTAATCTGGAGTCACTTCGTTAAAAGTGGGATAACTTCTTCATCATAACTCCTATGATCTTGATTCAAATTCAGGGTGATTCTAAACTGATTTATGAGTCCAAATCAAGCTTCTTACATCGTGATTTATTATGGTTTGATTAGTATCAAGAAGAAATTGCCAAATCTCCAAACAGGGCAAACTGGAATCACTTCGGTTAGAAGTGGGATAACTTCTTCATCATAACTCCTATGATATTGATTCAACTTCAGGGTGATTATCCACTGATTTATGAGTCCAAATAAAGCTTCTTACATCTTTATTTATTATGGTTTGATTAGTATCAAGAAGAAATTGCCAACTCTCCAAACATTGGCAAACTGGAATCACTTCGGTTAAAAGTGGGATAACTTCTTCATCATAACTCCTATGATCTTGATACAACTTCAGGGTGATTCTAAACTGATTTATGAGTCAAATCAAGCTTCTTACATCGTGATTCATTCTGGTTTTATTAGTATCAAGAAGAAATTGCCAACTCTCCAAACATGGCAAACTGGAATCACTTCGGTTAAAAGTGGGATAACTTCTTCATCATAACTACTATGATCTTGATACAACTTCAGGGTGATTCTAAACTTATTTATGAGTCAAATCAAGCTTCTTACATCGTGATTCATTCTGGTTTTATTAGTATCAAGAAGAAATTGTCAAATCTCCAAACAGGGTAAACTAGAATCACTTCGGTTAAAAGTGGGATAACTTCTTCATCATAACTCCTATTATATTGATTCAAATTCAGGGTGATTATCCACTGATTTATGAGTCCAAATAAATCTTCTTACATCTTGATTTATTATGGTTTGATTAGAATCAAGAAGAAATTGCAAAACTCTCCGAACAGGACAAACTGGACTCACTTCGGTTAAAAGTGGGATAACTTCTTCATCATAACTCTATGATCTTGATTCAACTTCAGGGTGATTCTACACTGATTTATGAGTCCAAATAAAGCTTCTTATATCGTGATTCATTCTAGTTTTATTAGTATCAAGAAGAAATTGCCAAAATCTCCAAATAGGGCAAACTGGAATCACTTCGGTTAAAGAGGGATAACTTCTTCATCATAAATCCATTGATATTGATTCAACTTCAAGATGATTCTACACTGATTAATGAGTCCAAATCAAGCTTCTTACATCTTGATTCATTCTGGTTTAATTAGAATCAAGAAGAAATTGGCAAATCTCCAAACATGGTAAACTGGAGTCACTTCGGTTAAAAGTGGGATAACTTCTTCATCATAACTCCTATGATCTTGATTCAACTTCACGGTGATTCTACACTGATTTATGAGTCCAAATCAAGCTTCTTACATTGTGACTCATTCTAGTTTTATTAGTATCAAGAAGAAATTGCCAAATCTCCAAATAGGGCAAACTAGAATCACTTCGGTTAAAAGTGGGATAACCTCTTCATTATAAATCCAATGATATTGATTCAACTTCAGGATGATTCTACACTAATTTATGATTCCAAATAAAGCTTCTTACATCTTGATTCATTCTGGTTTAATTAGAATCAAAAAGAAATTGGCAAATCTCCAAATATGGTAATCTGGAGTCACTTCGGTTAAAAGTGGGATAACTTCTTCATCATAACTCCTATGATCTTGATTCAAATTCAGGGTGATTCTAAACTGATTTATGAGTCCAAATCAAGCTTCTTACATCGTGATTTATTATGGTTTGATTAGTATCAAGAAGAATTGCCAAATCTCCAAACAGGGCAAACTGGAATCACTTCGGTTAGAAGTGGGATAACTTCTTCATCATAACTCCTATGATATTGATTCAACTTAAGGGTGATTATCCACTGATTTATTGGTCCAAATCAAGCTTCTTACATCTTTATTTATTATGTTTTGATTAGTATCAAGAAGAAATTGCCAAACTCTCCAACATTGCAAACTGGAATCACTTCGGTTAAAAGTGGGATAACTTCTTCATCATAACTCCTATGATCTTGATACAACTTCAGGGTGATTCTAAACTGATTTATGAGTCAAATCAAGCTTCTTACATCGTGATTCATTCTGGTTTTATTAGTATCAAGAAGAAATTGCCAAATCTCCAAACATGGCAAACTGGAATCACTTCGGTTAAAAGTGGGATAACTTCTTCATCATAACTCCTATGATCTTGATTCAACTTCAGGGTGATTCTAAACTGATTTATGAGTCCAAATCAAGCTTCTTACATCGTGATTCATTCTGGTTTTATTAGTATCAAGAAGAAATTGTCAAATCTCCAAACAGGGTAAACTGGATTCACTTCGGTTAAAAGTGGGATAACTTCTTCATCATAACTCCTATGATATTGATTCAAATTCAGGGTGATTATCCACTGATTTATGAGTCCAAATAAATCTTCTTACATCTTGATTTATTATGGTTTGATTAGAATCAAAAAGAAATTGCAAAACTCTCCGAAACAGGACAAACTGGACTCACTTCGGTTAAAAGTGGGATAACTTCTTCATCATAACTCTTATGATCTTGATTCAACTTCAGGGTGATTCTACACTGATTTATGAGTCCAAATAAAGCTTCTTACATCTTGATTCATTCTGGTTTTATTAGTATCAAGAAGAAATTGCCAACTCTCCAAACATGGCAAAACTGGAATCACTTCGGTTAAAAGTGGGATAACTTCTTCATCATAACTCCTATGATCTTGATACAACTTCAGGGTGATTCTAAACTGATTTATGAGTCAAATCAAGCTTCTTACATCGTGATTCATTCTGGTTTATTAGTATCAAGAAGAAATTGTCAAATCTCCAAACAGGGTAAACTGGAATCACTTCGGTTAAAAGTGGGATAACTTCTTCATCATAACTCCTATGATATTGATTCAAATTCAGGGTGATTATCCACTGATTTATGAGTCCAAATAAATCTTCTTACATCTTGATTTATTATGGTTTGATTAGAATCAAGAAGAAATTGCAAAACTCTCCAAACAGGACAAACTGGAATCACTTCGGTTAAAAGTGGGATAACTTCTTCATCATAACTCCTATGATCTTGATTCAACTTCAGGGTGATTCTACACTGATTTATGAGTCCAAATAAAGCTTCTTATATCGTGATTCATTCTAGTTTTATTAGTATCAAGAAGAAATTGCCAAATCTCCAAATAGGGCAAACTGGAATCACTTCGGTTAAAAGAGGGATAACTTCTTCATCATAAATCCATTGATATTGATTCAACTTCAGGATGATTCTACACTGATTTATGAGTCCAAATCAAGCTTCTTACATCTTGATTCATTCTGGTTTAATTAGAATCAAGAAGAAATTGGCAAATCTCCAAACATGGTAAACTGGAGTCACTTCGGTTAAAAGTGGGATAACTTCTTCATCATAACTCCTATGATCTTGATTCAAATTCAGGGTGATTCTAACTGATTTATGAGTCCAAATCAAGCTTCTTACATCGTGATTCATTCTAGTTTTATTAGTATCAAGAAGAAATTGCCAAATCTCCAAACAGGGCAAACTGGAATCACTTCGGTTAAAAGTGGGATAACTTCTTCATCATAACTCCTATGATATTGATTCAACTTCAGGGTGATTATCCACTGATTTATGAGTCCAAATAAAGCTTCTTACATCTTTATTTATTCTGGTTTGATTAGAATCAAGAAGAAATTGCAAAACTCTCCAAACAGGGCAAACTGGAATCACTTCGGTTAAAAGTGGGATAACTTCTTCATCATAACTCCTATGATCTTGATTCAACTTCAGGGTGATTCTACACTGATTTATGAGTCCAAATCAAGCTTCTTACATCGTGATTTATTATGGTTTGATTAGTATCAAGAAGAAATTGCCAAACTCTCCAAACATGGCAAACTGGAATCACTTCGGTTAAAAGTGGGATAACTTCTTCATCATAACTCCTATGATCTTGATACAACTTCAGGGTGATTCTAAACTGATTTATGAGTCAAATCAAGCTTCTTACATCTTGATTCATTCTGGTTTTATTAGTATCAAGAAGAAATTGCCAACTCTCCAAACATGGCAAACTGGAATCACTTCGGTTAAAAGTGGGATAACTTCTTCATCATAACTCCTATGATCTTGATACAACTTCAGGGTGATTCTAAACTGATTTATGAGTCAAATCAAGCTTCTTACATCGTGATTCATTCTGGTTTTATTAGTATCAAGAAGAAATTGTCAAATCTCCAAACAGGGTAAACTGGATTCACTTCGGTTAAAAGTGGGATAACTTCTTCATCATAACTCCTATGATATTGATTCAAATTCAGGGTGATTATCCACTGATTTATGAGTCCAAATAAATCTTCTTACATCTTGATTTATTATGGTTTGATTAGAATCAAGAAGAAATTGCAAAACTCTCCAAACAGGACAAACTGGAATCACTTCGGTTAAAAGTGGGATAACTTCTTCATCATAACTCCTATGATCTTGATTCAACTTCAGGGTGATTCTACACTGATTTATGAGTCCAAATAAAGCTTCTTATATCGTGATTCATTCTAGTTTTATTAGTATCAAGAAGAAATTGCCAAATCTCCAAATAGGGCAAACTGGAATCACTTCGGTTAAAAGAGGGATAACTTCTTCATCATAAATCCATTGATATTGATTCAACTTCAGATGATTCTACACTGATTATGAGTCCAAATCAAGCTTCTTACATCTTGATTCATTCTGGTTTAATTAGAATCAAGAAGAAATTGGCAAATCTCCAAACATGGTAAACTGGAGTCACTTCGGTTAAAAGTGGGATAACTTCTTCATCATAACTCCTATGATCTTGATTCAAATTCAGGGTGATTCTAAACTGATTTATGAGTCCAAATCAAGCTTCTTACATCGTGATTCATTCTAGTTTTATTAGTATCAAGAAGAAATTGCCAAATCTCCAAACAGGGCAAACTGGAATCACTTCGGTTAAAAGTGGGATAACTTCTTCATCATAACTCCTATGATATTGATTCAACTTCAGGGTGATTATCCACTGATTTATGAGTCCAAATAAAGCTTCTTACATCTTTATTTATTATGGTTTGATTAGGATCAAGAAGAAATTGCAAAACTCTCCAAACATGGTAATCTGGAGTCACTTCGGTTAAAAGTGGGATAACTTCTTCATCATAACTCCTATGATCTTGATTCAACTTCAGGGTGATTCTAAACTGATTTATGAGTCCAAATCAAGCTTCTTACATCGTGATTCATTCTGGTTTGATTAGTATCAAGAAGAAATTGCCAAATCTCCAAACAGGGCAAACTGGAATCACTTCGGTTAAAAGTGGGATAACTTCTTCATCATAACTCCTATGATATTGATTCAACTTCAGGGTGATTATCCACTGATTTATGAGTCCAAATAAAGCTTCTTACATCTTTATTTATTATGGTTTGATTAGTATCAAGAAGAAATTGCCAACTCTCCAAACATGGCAAACTGGAATCACTTCGGTTAAAAGTGGGATAACTTCTTCATCATAACTCCTATGATCTTGATACAACTTCAGGGTGATTCTAAACTGATTTATGAGTCAAATCAAGCTTCTTACATCGTGATTCATTCTGGTTTTATTAGTATCAAGAAGAAATTGCCAACTCTCCAAACATGGCAAACTGGAATCACTTCGGTTAAAAGTGGGATAACTTCTTCATCATAACTCCTATGATCTTGATACAACTTCAGGGTGATTCTAAACTGATTTATGAGTCAAATCAAGCTTCTTACATCGTGATTCATTCTGGTTTTATTAGTATCAAGAAGAAATTGTCAAATCTCCAAACAGGGTAAACTGGATTCACTTCGGTTAAAAGTGGGATAACTTCTTCATCATAACTCCTATGATATTGATTCAAATTCAGGGTGATTATCCACTGATTTATGAGTCCAAATAAATCTTCTTACATCTTGATTTATTATGGTTTGATTAGAATCAAGAAGAAATTGCAAAACTCTCCGAACAGGACAAACTGGACTCACTTCGGTTAAAAGTGGGATAACTTCTTCATCATAACTCCTATGATCTTGATTCAACTTCAGGGTGATTCTACACTGATTTATGAGTCCAAATAAAGCTTCTTATATCGTGATTCATTCTAGTTTTATTAGTATCAAGAAGAAATTGCCAAATCTCCAAATAGGGCAAATTGGAATCACTTCGGTTAAAAGAGTGATAACTTCTTCATCATAAATCCATTGATATTGATTCAACTTCAAGATGATTCTACACTGATTAATGAGTCCAAATCAAGCTTCTTACATCTTGATTCATTCTGGTTTAATTAGAATCAAGAAGAAATTGGCAAATCTCCAAACATGGTAAACTGGAGTCACTTCGGTTAAAAGTGGGATAACTTCTTCATCATAACTCCTATGATCTTGATTCAACTTCACGGTGATTCTACACTGATTTATGAGTCCAAATCAAGCTTCTTACATTGTGACTCATTCTAGTTTTATTAGTATCAAGAAGAAATTGCCAAATCTCCAAATAGGGCAAACTAGAATCACTTCGGTTAAAAGTGGGATAACCTCTTCATTATAAATCCAATGATATTGATTCAACTTCAGGATGATTCTACACTAATTTATGATTCCAAATCAAGCTTCTTACATCTTGATTCATTCTGGTTTAATTAGAATCAAAAAGAAATTGGCAAATCTCCAAATATGGTAATCTGGAGTCACTTCGGTTAAAAGTGGGATAACTTCTTCATCATAACTCCTATGATCTTGATTCAAATTCAGGGTGATTCTAAACTGATTTATGAGTCCAAATCAAGCTTCTTACATCGTGATTCATTATGGTTTTATTAGTATCAAGAAGAAATTGCCAAATCTCCAAACAGGGCAAACTGGAATCACTTCGGTTAAAAGTGGGATAACTTCTTCATCATAACTCCTATGATATTGATTCAACTTCAGGGTGATTATCCACTGATTTATGAGTCCAAATAAAGCTTCTTACATCTTTATTTATTATGGTTTGATTAGTATCAAGAAGAAATTGCCAACTCTCCAAACATTGCAAACTGGAATCACTTCGGTTAAAAGTGGGATAACTTCTTCATCATAACTCCTATGATCTTGATACAACTTCAGGGTGATTCTAAACTGATTTATGAGTCAAATCAAGCTTCTTACATCGTGATTCATTCTGGTTTTATTAGTATCAAGAAGAAATTGCCAACTCTCCAAACATGGCAAACTGGAATCACTTCGGTTAAAAGTGGGATAACTTCTTCATCATAACTCCTATGATCTTGATACAACTTCAGGGTGATTCTAAACTGATTTATGAGTCAAATCAAGCTTCTTACATCGTGATTCATTCTGGTTTTATTAGTATCAAGAAGAAATTGTCAAATCTCCAAACAGGGTAAACTGGATTCACTTCGGTTAAAAGTGGGATAACTTCTTCATCATAACTCCTATGATATTGATTCAAATTCAGGGTGATTATCCACTGATTTATGAGTCCAAATAAATCTTCTTACATCTTGATTTATTATGGTTTGATTAGAATCAAGAAGAAATTGCAAAACTCTCCAAACAGGACAAACTGGAATCACTTCGGTTAAAAGTGGGATAACTTCTTCATCATAACTCCTATGATCTTGATTCAACTTCAGGGTGATTCTACACTGATTTATGAGTCCAAATAAAGCTTCTTATATCGTGATTCATTCTAGTTTTATTAGTATCAAGAAGAAATTGCCAAATCTCCAAATAGGGCAAACTGGAATCACTTCGGTTAAAAGAGGGATAACTTCTTCATCATAAATCCATTGATATTGATTCAACTTCAGGATGATTCTACACTGATTTATGAGTCCAAATCAAGCTTCTTACATCTTGATTCATTCTGGTTTAATTAGAATCAAGAAGAAATTGGCAAATCTCCAAACATGGTAAACTGGAGTCACTTCGGTTAAAAGTGGGATAACTTCTTCATCATAACTCCTATGATCTTGATTCAAATTCAGGGTGATTCTAAACTGATTTATGAGTCCAAATCAAGCTTCTTACATCGTGATTTATACTAGTTTTATTAGTATCAAGAAGAAATTGCCAAATCTCCAAACAGGGTAAACTGGAATCACTTCGGTTAAAAGTGGGATAACTTCTTCATCATAACTCCTATGATATTGATTCAACTTCAGGGTGATTATCCACTGATTTATGAGTCCAAATAAAGCTTCTTACATCTTTATTATTATGGTTTGATTAGGATCAAGAAGAAATTGCAAAACTCTCCAAACAGGGCAAACTGGAATCACATCGGTTAAAAGTGGGATAACTTCTTCATCATAATTCCTATGATCTTGATTCAACTTCTGGGTGATTCTACACTGATTTATTAGTCTAAATCAAGCTTCTTACATCGTGATTCCTTCTGGTTTTATTAGTATCAAGAAGAAATTGCCAACTCTCCAAACATGGCAAACTGGAATTACTTCGGTTAAAAGTGGGATAACTTCTTCATCATAACTCCTATGATCTTGATACAACTTCAGGGTGATTCTAAACTGATTTATGAGTCAAATCAATTTCTTACATCGTGATTCATTCTGGTTTTATTAGTATCAAGAAGAAATTGTCAAATCTCCAAACAGGGTAAACTGGATTCACTTCGGTTAAAAGTGGGATAACTTCTTCATCATAACTCCTATGATATTGATTCTAATTCAGGGTGATTATCCACTGATTTATGAGTCCAAATAAACCTTCTTACATCTTGATTTATTATGGTTTGATTAGAATCAAGAAGAAATTGCCAAACTCTCCAAACAGGGCAAACTGGAATCACTTCGGTTAAAAGTGGGATAACTTCTTCATCATAACTCCTATGATCTTGATTCAACTTCAGGGTGATTCTAACACTGATTTATGAGTCCAAATCAAGCTTCTTATATCGTGATTCATTCTAGTTTTATTAGTATCAAGAAGAAATTGCCAAATCTCCAAACAGGGCAAACTGGAATCACTTCGGTTAAAAGTGGGATAACTTCTTCATCATAAATCCTATGATATTGATTCAACTTCAGGATGATTCTACACTGATTTATGAGTCCAAATCAAGCTTCTTAATCTTGATTAATTCTGGTTTTAATTAGAATCAAGAAGAAATTGGCAAATCTCCAAACAGGGCAAACTGGAATCACTTCGGTTAAAAGTGAGATAACTTCTTCATCATAACTCCTATGATCTTGATTCAATTTCAGGGTGATTCTACACTGATTTATGAGTCCAATTTAAGCTTCTTACATCGTGATTCATTCTGGTTTTATTAGTATCAAGAATAAATTGACAAATCTCCAAACAAGGCAAACTGGAATCACTTCGGTTAAAAGTGGGATAACTTCTTCATCATAACTCCTATGATCTTGATTCAACTTCAGGGTGATTCTACACTGATTTATGAGTCCAAATCAAGCTTCTTACATCGTGACTCATTCTAGTTTTATTAGTATCAAGAAGAAATTGCCAAATCTCCAAATAGGGCAAACTGGAATCACTTCGGTTAAAAGTGGGATAACCTCTTCATTATAAATCCAATGATATTGATTCAACTTCAGGATGATTCTACACTGATTTATGATTCCAAATCAAGCTTCTTACATCTTGATTCATTCTGGTTTAATTAGAATCAAAAAGAAATTGGCAAATCTCCAAACATGGTAATCTGGAGTCACTTCGGTTAAAAGTGGGATAACTTCTTCATCATAACTCCTATGATCTTGATTCAAATTCAGGGTGATTCCTAAACTGATTTATGAGTCCAAATCAAGCTTCTTACATCGTGATTCATCTAGTTTTATTAGTATCAAGAAGAAATTGTCAAATCTCCAAACAGGGCAAACTGGAATCACTTCGGTTAAAAGCGGGATAACTTCTTCATCATAACTCCTATGATATTGATTCAACTTCAGGGTGATTATCCACTGATTTATGAGTCCAAATAAAGCTTCTTAAATCTTTATTTATTATGGTTTGATTAGCATCAAGAAGAAATTGCCAACTCTCCAAACATTGCAAACTGGAATCACTTCGGTTAAAAGTGGGATAACTTCTTCATCATAACTCCTATGATCTTGATACAACTTCAGGGTGATTCTAAACTGATTTATGAGTCAAATCAAGCTTCTTACATCGTGATTCATTCTGGTTTTATTAGTATCAAGAAGAAATTGCCAACTCTCCAAACATGGCAAACTGGAATCACTTCGGTTAAAAGTGGGATAACTTCTTCATCATAACTCCTATGATCTTGATACAACTTCAGGGTGATTCTAAACTGATTTATGAGTCAAATCAAGCTTCTTACATCGTGATTCATTCTGGTTTTATTAGTATCAAGAAGAAATTGTCAAATCTCCAAACAGGGTAAACTGGATTCACTTCGGTTAAAAGTGGGATAACTTCTTCATCATAACTCCTATGATATTGATTCAAATTCAGGGTGATTATCCACTGATTTATGAGTCCAAATAAATCTTCTTACATCTTGATTTATTATGGTTTGATTAGAATCAAGAAGAAATTGCAAAACTCTCCAACAGGACAAACTGGAATCACTTCGGTTAAAAGTGGGATAACTTCTTCATCATAACTCCTATGATCTTGATTCAACTTCAGGGTGATTCTACACTGATTTATGAGTCCAAATAAAGCTTCTTACATCGTGATTCATTCTAGTTTTATTAGTATCATGAAGAAATTGCCAAATCTCCAAATAGGGCAAACTGGAATCACTTCGGTTAAAAGAGGGATAACTTCTTCATCATAAATTCATTGATATTGATTCAACTTCAGGATGATTCTACACTGATTTATGAGTCCAAATCAAGCTTCTTACATCTTGATTCATTCTGGTTTAATTAGAATCAAGAAGAAATTGGCAAATCTCCAAACATGGTAAACTGAAGTCACTTCGGTTAAAAGTGGGATAACTTCTTCATCATAACTCCTATGATCTTGATTCAAATTCAGGGTGATTCTAAACTGATTTATGAGTCCAAATCAAGCTTCTTACATCGTGATTCATTCTAGTTTTATTAGTATCAAGAAGAAATTGCCAAATCTCCAAACATGGCAAATTAGAATCACTTCGGTTAAAAGTGGGATAACTTCTTCATCATAACTCCTATGATCTTGATTCAACTTCACGGTGATTCTACACTGATTTATGAGTCCAAATCAAGCTTCTTACATCGTGACTCATTCTAGTTTTATTAGTATCAAAGAAGAAATTACCAAATCTCCAAATAGGGCAAACTGGAATCACTTCGGTTAAAAGTGGGAATAACCTCTTCATTATAAATCCAATTGATATTGATTCAAACTTCAGGATGATTCTACCACTAATTTATGATTCCAAATCAAGCTTCTTACATCTTGATTCATTCTGGTTTATTAGAATCAAAAAGAAATTGGCAAATCTCCAAATATGGTCAATGTGGAGTCACTTCGGTTAAAAGTGGGATAACTTCTTCATCATAACTCCTATGATCTTGATTCAAAATTCAGGGTGATTTCTCCACTGATTTATGAGTCAAATAAAGCTTCTTACATCTTTATTTTATTATCGGTTTGATTAGTATCAAGAATAAATTGCCAAATCTCCAAACAGGGCAAACTGGAAATCACTTCGGTTAAAAGTGGGATAACTTCTTCATCATAACTCCTATGATCTTGATTCAACTTCACGGTGATTCTACACTGATTATGAGGTCAAATCAAGCCTTCTTACATCGTGACTCATTCTAGTTTTTATTAGTATCAAGAAGAAATTGCCAAATCTCCAAACAGGGCAAACTGGAATCACTTCGGTTAAAAGTGGGATAACTTCTTCATCATAACTCCTATGATATTGATTCAACTTCAGGGTGATTCTACACTGATTTATGAGTCCAAATCAAGCTTCTTACATCTTGATTCATTCTGGTTTTAATTAGAATCAAGAAGAAATTGGCAAATCTCCAAACATGGGCAAACTGGAATCACTTCGGTTAAAAGTGGGATAACTTCTTCATCATAACTCCTATGATCTTGATTCAACTTCAGGGTGATTCTAAACTGATTTATGAGTCCAAATCAAGCTTCTTACATCGTGATTCATTCTAGTTTTATTAGTATCAAGAAGAAATTGCCAAATCTCCAAATAGGGCAAACTGGAATCACTTCGGTTAAAAGAGGGATAACTTCTTCATCATAAATCCATTGATATTGATTCAACTTCAGGATGATTCTACACTGATTTATGAGTCCAAATCAAGCTTCTTACATCTTGATTCATTCTGGTTTAATTAGAATCAAGAAGAAATTGGCAAATCTCCAAACAGGGCAAACTGGAATCACTTCGGTTAAAAGTGGGATAACTTCTTCATCATAACTCCTATGATCTTGATTCAACTTCAGGGTGATTCTACACTGATTTATGAGTCCAAATCAAGCTTCTTACATCGTGATTCATTCTGGTTTTATTAGTATCAAGAAGAAATTGACAAATCTCCAAACAGGGCAAACTGGAATCACTTCGGTTAAAAGTGGGATAACTTCTTCATCATAACTCCTATGATCTTGATTCAACTTCACGGGTGATTCTACACTGATTTATGAGTCCAAATCAAGCTTCTTACATCGTGACTCATTCTAGTTTTATTAGTATCAAGAAGAAATTGCCAAATCTCCAAATAGGGCAAACTGGAATCACTTCGGTTAAAAGTGGGATAACCTCTTCATTATAAATCCAATGATATTGATTCAACTTCAGGATGATTCTACACTGATTTATGGATTCCAAATCAAGCTTCTTACATCTTGATTCATTCTGGTTTAATTAGAATCAAAAGAAATTGGCAAATCTCCAAACATGGTAATCTGGAGTCACTTCGGTTAAAAGTGGGATAACTTCTTCATCATAACTCCTATGATCTTGATTCAAATTCAGGGTGATTCTAAACTGATTTATGAGTCCAAATCAAGCTTCTTACATCGTGATTCATTCTAGTTTTATTAGTATCAAGAAGAAATTGTCAAATCTCCAAACAGGGCAAACTGGAATCACTTCGGTTAAAAGTGGGATAACTTCTTCATCATAACTCCTATGATATTGATTCAACTTCAGGGTGATTATCCACTGATTTATGAGTCCAAATAAAGCTTCTTACATCTTTATTTATTATGGTTTGATTAGCATCAAGAAGAAATTGCCAACTCTCCAAACATTGCAAACTGGAATCACTTCGGTTAAAAGTGGGATAACTTCTTCATCATAAC
>CAJHQQ010005790.1:0-14113 GCA_905132885.1 Moricandia moricandioides | reverse complement strand
TCATTTGGTTTGATTAGAATCAAGAAGAAAATTGCCAAATCTCCAAACAGGGTAAACTGGAATCACTTCGGTTACAAAGTGGGATAACTTCTTCATCATAACTCCTATGATCTTGATTCAACTTCAGGGTGATTCTACACTGATTTATGAGTCCAAATCAAGCTTTCTTACATCGTGATTCATTCTAGTTTGATTAGAATCAAGAAGAAATTGCCAAATCTCCAAACAGGGTAAACTGGAATCACTTCGGTTAAAAGTGGGATAACTTCTTCATCATAACTCCTATGATCTTGATTCAACTTTAGGGTGATTCTACACTGATTTATGAGTCCAAATCAAGCTTCTTACATCTTGATTCATTCTGGTTTGATTAGAATCAAGTAGAAATTGCCAAATCTCCAAACAGGGTAAACTGGAATCACTTCGGTTAAAAGTGGGATAACTTCTTCATCATAACTCCTATGATCTTGATTCAACTTCAGGGTGATTCTACACTGATTTATGAGTCCAAATCAAGCTTCTTACATCTTGATTCATTCTGGTTTGATTAGAATCAAGTAGAAATTGCCAAATCTCCAAACAGGGTAAACTGGAATCACTTCGGTTAAAAGTGGGATAACTTCTCATCTTAACTCCTATGATCTTGATTCTACTTCAGGGTGATTCTACACTGATTAATGAGTCCAAATCAAGCTTCTTACATCGTGATTCATTCTGATTTTTTAGTATCAAGAAGAAATTGACAAATCTCCAAACAGTGTAAACTGAAATAACTTCGGTTAAAAGTGGGATAACTTCTTCATCATAAACTCCTATGATCTTGATTCAACTTCAGGGTGATTCTACACTGATTAATGAGTCCAAATCAAGCTTCTTACAACGTGATTCATTCTGGTTTTATTAGTATCAGGAACAAATTGCCAAATCTCCAAACAGGGTAAACGGGAATCACTTCGGTTAAAAATGGGATAACTTCTTCATTCATAACTCCTATGATCTTGATTCTACTTCAGGATGACTCTGCACTGATTTATGAGTCCAAATCAAGCTTCTTACATCTTGATTCATTATGGTTTTGATTAGAATCAAGAAGAAATTGCCAAATCTCCAAACAGGGTAAACTGGAATCACTTCGGTTACAAATGGGATAAACTTCTTCATCATAACTCCTATGATCTTGATTCTACTTCATGATGACTCTGCACTGATTTATGAGTCCAAATCAAGCTTCTTACATCTTGATTCAATTCTGGTTTGATTAGAATCAAGAAGAAATTGTCAAATCTCCAAACAGGGTAAACTGGAATCACTTCGGTTAAAAGTGGGATAACTTCTTCATCATAACTCCTATGATCTTGATTCAACTTCAGGGTGATTCTACACTGATTTATGGGTCCAAATAAAGCTTCTTACATCTTGATTCATTCTAGTTTGATTAGAATCAAGTAGAAATTGCCAAATCTCCAAACAGGGTAAACTGGAATCACTTCGGTTAAAAGTGGGGATAACTTCTTCATCATAACTCCTATGATCTTGATTCAACTTTAGGGTGATTCTACACTGATTTATGAGTCCAAATCAAGCTTCGTACATCTTGATTCATTCTGGTTTGATTAGAATCAAGTAGAAATTGCCAAATCTCCAAACAGGGTAAAACTGGAAATCACTTCGGTTAAAAGTGGGATAACTTCTTCATCATAACTCCTATGATCTTGATTCAACTTTAGGGTGATTCTAAACTGATTTATGAGTCCAAATCAAGCTTCTTACATCTTGATTCATTCTGGTTTGATTAGAATCAAGTAGAAATTGCCAAATCTCCAAACAGGGTAAACTGGAATCACTTCGGTTAAAAGTGGGATAACTTCTTCATCATAACTCCTATGAACCTTGATTCTACTTCAGGGTGATTCTACACTGATTAATGATTCCAAATCAAGCTTCTTACATCGTGATTCATTCTGATTTTTTTAGTATCAAGAAGAAATTGTCAAATTTCCAAACAGTGTAAACTGGAATCATTTCGATTAAAAGTGGGATAACTTCTTCATCATAACTCCTATGATCTTGATTCTACTTCAGGATGACTCTGCACTGATATATGAGTCCAAATCAAGCTTCTTACATCTTGTTTCATTCTGGTTTGATTAGAATCAAAAATAAATTGCCAAATCTCCAAACAGTGAAAACTGAAATAACTTCGGTTAAAAGTGGGATAACAACTTCATCATAACTCCTATGATCTTGATTCTACTTCAGGTGATTCTACACTGATTAATGAGTCCAAATAAAGTTTCTTACAACGTGATTCATTCTGGTTTGATTAGAATCAAGAAGAATTGCCAAATCTCCAAACAGGGTAAACTGGAATCACTTCGGTTAAAAGTGGGATAACTTCTTCATTATAACTCCTATGATCTTGATTCAACTTTAGGGTGATTCTAAACTGATTTATGAGTCCAAATAAGGCTTCTTACATCGTGATTCATTCTAGTTTTATTAGTATCAAGAAAAAATTGTCAAATCTCCAAACAGAGTAAACTGGAATCACTTCGGTTAAAAGTGGGATAATTTCTTCATCATAACTCCTATGATCTTGATTCTCCTTCAGGGTTATTCTACACTGATTAATGAGTCCAAATCAAGTTTCTTACATCGTGATTCATTCTGGTTTTATTAGTATCAAGAAGAAATTGCCAAATCTCCAAAGATGGTAAACTGGAATCACTTCGGTTAAAAGTGGGATAACTTCTTCATCATAACTCCTATGATCTTGATTCAACTTTAGGGTAATTCTACACTGATTTATGAGTCCAAATCAAGTTTCTTACATCTTGATTCATTCTGGTTTGATTAGAATCAAGTAGAAATTGCCAAATCTCCAAACAGGGTAAACTGGAATCACTTCGGTTAAAAATGTGATAACTTCTTCATCATAACTCCTATGATCTTGATTCTACTTCAGGATGACTTTGCACTGATTTATGAGTCCAAATCAAGCTTCTTGCATCTTGATTCATTATGGTTTGATTAGAATCAAGAAGAAATGCGAAATCTCCAAACAGGGTAAACTGGTATCACTTCGGTTACAAATGGGATAACTTCTTCATCATAACTCCTATGATCTTGATTCTACTTCAGGATGACTCTGCACTGATTTATGAGTCCAAATCAAGCTTCTTACATCTTGATTCATTCTGGTTTGATTAGAATCAAGAAGAAATTGCCAAATCTCCAAACAGGGTAAACTGGAATCACTTCGATTAAAAGTGGGATAACTTCTTCATCATAACTCCTATGATCTTGATTCAACTTCAGGGTGATTCTACACTGATTTATGAGTCCAAATCAAGCTTCTTACATCTTGATTCATTCTAGTTTGATTAGAATCACGTAAAAATTGTCAAATCTCCAAACAGGGTAAACTGGAATCACTTCGGTTAAAAGTGGGATAACTTCTTCATCATAACTCCTATGATCTTGATTCAACTTTAGGGTGATTCTACAGTGATTTATGAGTCCAAATCAAGCTTCTTACATCCTGATTCATTCTGGTTTGATTAGAATCAAGTAGAAATTGCAAAATCTCCAAACAGGGTAAACTGGAATCACTTCGGTTAAAAGTGGGATAACTTCTTCATCATAACTCCTATGATCTTGATTCAACTTTAGGGTGATTCTACGCTGATTTATGAGTCCAAATCAAGCTTCTTACATCCTGATTCATTCTGGTTTGATTAGAATCAAGTAGAAATTGCCAAATCTCCAAACAGGGTAAACTGGAATCACTTCGGTTAAAAGTGGGATAACTTCTTCATCATAACTCCTATGATCTTGATTCAACTTTAGGGTGATTCTAAACTGATTTATGAGTCCAAATCAAGCTTCTTACATCTTGATTCATTCTGGTTTGATTAGAATCAAGTAGAAATTGCCAAATATCCAAACAGGGTAAACTGGAATCACTTCGGTTAAAAGTGGGATAACTTCTTCATCATAACTCCTATGACCTTGATTCTACTTCAGGGTGATTCTACACTGATTAATGAGTCCAAATCAAGCTTCTTACATCGTGATTCATTCTGATTTTTTTAGTATCAAGAAGAAATTGTCAAATTTCCAAACAGTGTAAACTGGAATCACTTCGATTAAAAGTGGGATAACTTCTTCATCATAACTCCTATGATCTTGATTCTACTTCAGGGTGATTCTACACTGATTAATGAGTCCAAATCAAGCTTCTTACATCGTGATTAATTCTAGTTTTATTAGTATCAAGAAGAAATTGCCAAATCTCCAAACAGTGTAAACTGAAATAACTTCGGTTAAAAGTGGGATAACTTCTTCATCATAACTCCTAAGATCTTGATTCTACTTCAGGGTGATTCTACACTGATTAATGAGTCCAAATCAAGTTTCTTACAACGTGATTCATTCTGGTTTGATTAGAATCAAGAAGAATTGCCAAATTTCCAAACAGGGTAAACTGGAATCACTTCGGTTAAAAGTGGGATAACTTCTTCATTATAACTCCTATGATCTTGATTCAACTTTAGGGTGATTCTACACTGATTTATGAGTCCAAATAAAGCTTCTTACATCGTGATTCATTCTAGTTTTATTAGTATCAAGAAAAAATTGTCAAATCTCCAAACAGAGTAAACTGGAATCACTTCGGTTAAAAGTGGGATAATTTCTTCATCATAACTCCTATGATCTTGATTCTACTTCAGGGTGATTCTACACTGATTAATGAGTCCAAATCAAGCTTTTTACATCGTGATTCATTCTGGTTTTATTAGTATCAAGAAGAAATTGCCAAATCTCCAAAGATGGTAAACTGGAATCACTTCGGTTAAAAGTGGGATAACTTCTTCATCATAACTCCTATGATCTTGATTCAACTTTAGGGTAATTATACACTGATTTATGAGTCCAAATCAAGTTTCTTACATCTTGATTCATTCTGGTTTGATTAGAATCAAGTAGAAATTGCCAAATCTCCAAACAGGGTAAACTGGAATCACTTCGGTTAAAAATGGGATAACTTCTTCATCATAACTCCTATGATCTTGATTCTACTTCAGGATGACTTTGCACTGATTTATGAGTCCAAATAAAGCTTCTTGCATCTTGATTCATTCTGGTTTGATTAGAATCAAGAAGAAATTGCGAAATCTCCAAACAGGGTAAACTGGAATCACTTCGGTTAAAAGTGGGATAACTTCTTCATCATAACTCCTATGATCTTGATTCAACTTCAGGATGATTCTACACTGATTTATGAGTCCAAATCAAGCTTCTTACATCTTGATTCATTCTGGTTTGATTAGAATCAAGAAGAAATTGCCAAATCTCCAAACAGGGTAAACTGGAATCACTTCGGTTAAAAGTGGGATAACTTCTTCATCATAACTCCTATGATCTTGATTCAACTTCAGGGTGATTCTACACTGATTTATGAGTCAAATCAAGCTTCTTACATCGTGATTTATTCTGGTTTGATTAGAATCAAGAAGAAATTGCCAAATCTCCAAACAGGGTAAACTGGAATCACTTCGGTTAAAAGTGGGATAACTTCTTCATCATAACTCCTATGATCTTGATTCAACTTCAGGGTGATTCTATGCTGATTAATGAGTCCAAATCAAGCTTCTTACATCGTGATTCATTCTGATTTTTTTAGTATCAAGAAGAAATTGTCAAATTCCAAACAGGGTAAACTGGAATCACTTCGATTAAAAGTGGGATAACTTCTTCATCATAACTCCTATGATCTTGATTCTACTTCAGGGTGATTCTACACTGATTATGAGTCCAAATCAAGCTTCTTACATCGTGATTCATTCTGGTTTTATTAGTATCAAGAAGAAATTGCCAAATCTCCAAACAGTGAAACTGAAATAACTTCGGTTAAAAGTGGGATAACAACTTCATCATAACTCCTATGATCTTGATTCTACTTCAGGGTGATTCTACACTGATTAATGAGTCCAAATAAAGTTTCTTACAACGTGATTCATTCTGGTTTGATTAGAATCAAGAAGAATTGCCAAATCTCCAAACAGGGTAAACTGGAATCACTTCGGTTAAAAGTGGGATAACTTCTTCATTATAACTCCTATGATCTTGATTCAACTTAGGGTGATTCTAAACTGATTTATGAGGCCAAATAAGGCTTCTTACATCGTGATTCATTCTAGTTTTATTAGTATCAAGAAAAAATTGCCAAATCTCCAAACAGAGTAAACTGGAATCACTTCGGTTAAAAGTGGGATAATTTCTTCATCATAACTCCTATGATCTTGATTCTCCTTCAGGGTGATTCTACACTGATTAATGAGTCCAAATCAAGTTTCTTACATCGTGATTCATTCTGGTTTTATTAGTATCAAGAAGAAATTGCCAAATCTCCAAAGATGGTAAACTGGAATCACTTCGGTTAAAAGTGGGATAACTTCTTCATCATAACTCCTATGATCTTGATTCAACTTTAGGGTAATTCTACACTGATTTATGAGTCCAAATCAAGTTTCTTACATCTTGATTCATTCTGGTTTGATTAGAATCAAGTAGAAATTGTCCAAATCTCCAAACAGGGTAAACTGGAATCACTTCGGTTAAAAATGGGATAACTTCTTCATCATAACTCCTATGATCTTGATTCTACTTCAGGATGACTTTGCACTGATTTATGAGTCCAAATCAAGCTTCTTGCATCTTGATTCATTATGGTTTGATTAGAATCAAGAAGAAATTGCGAAATCTCCAAACAGGGTAAACTGGAATCACTTCGGTTACAAATGGGATAACTTCTTCATCATAACTCCTATGATCTTGATTCTACTTCAGGATGACTCTGCACTGATTTATGAGTCCAAATCAAGCTTCTTACATCTTGATTCATTCTGGTTTGATTAGAATCAAGAAGAAATTGCCAAACTCTCCAAACAGGGTAAACTGGAATCACTTCGATTAAAAGTGGGATAACTTCTTCATCATAACTCCTATGATCTTGATTCAAATTCAGGGTGATTCTACACTGATTTATGAGTCCAAATCAAGCTTCTTACATCTTAATTCATTCTATTATGATTAGAATCAAGTAGAAATTGCCAAATCTCCAAACAGGGTAAACTGGAATCACTTCGGTTAAAAGTGGGATAACTTCTTCATCATAACTCCTATGATCTTGATTCAACTTTAGGGTGATTCTACACTGATTTATGAGTCCAAATCAAGCTTCTTACATCTTGATTCATTCTGGTTTGATTAGAATCAAGTAGAAATTGCCAAATCTCCAAACAGGGTAAACTGGAATCACTTCGGTTAAAAGTGGGATAACTTCTTCATCATAACTCCTATGATCTTGATTCAACTTTAGGGTGATTCTAAACTGATTTATGAGTCCAAATCAAGCTTCTTACATCTTGATTCATTCTGGTTTGATTAGAATCAAGTAGAAATTGCCAAATCTCCAAACAGGGTAAATTGGAATCACTTCGGTTAAAAGTGGGATAACTTCTTCATCATAACTCCTATGACCTTGATTCTACTTCAGGGTGATTCTACACTGATTAATGAGTCCAAATCAAGCTTCTTACATCGTGATTCATTCTGGTTTGATTTTGAATCAAGAAGAAATTGTCAAATCTCCAAACAGGGTAAACTGGAATCACTTCGGTTAAAAGTGGGATAACTTCTTCATCATAACTCGTATGATCTTGATTCAACTTCAGGGTGATTCTACACTGATTTATGAGTCCAAATCAAGCTTCTTACATTGTGATTCATTCTGGTTTTATTAGTATCAAGAATAAATAGCCAAACATCAAACAGGGCAAACTGGAAATCACTTTCGGTTAAAAGTGGGATAACTTCTTCATCATAGCTCCTATGATCTTGATTCAACTTCAGGGTGATTCTACTCTTATTTATGAGTCTAAATAAAGCTTTTTACATCGTGATTCATTCTTGTTTTATTAGTATCAAGAAGAAATGCCAACTCTCCAAATAGGGCCAAACTGGAAACACTTCGGTTAAAAGTGGGATAACTTCTTCATCATAACTCTATGATCTTGATTCAACTTCAGGGTGATTTACAATGATTTATGAGTTCAAATCAAGCTTATTACATCTTGATTCATTCTGGTTTGATTAGAAGCAAGAAGAAATTGCCAACTCTCTAAACAGGGTAAATTGGAATCACTTCGGTTAAAAGTGGGATAACTTCTTCATCATAACTCCTATGATATTGATTCAAATTCAGGGTGATTATCCACTGATTTTATGAGTCCAAATCAAGGATTCTTACATCTTGATTCATTATGTTTGATTTAGAATCAAGAAGAAATTGCCAACTCTCCAAACATGGCAAACTGGAATCACTTCGGTTAAAAGTGGGATAAACTTCTTCATCATAACTCCTATGATCTTGATTCAACTTCGGGGTGATTCTACATTGATTTATGAGTCCAAATCAATCTTCTTACATTGTGATTCATTCTGGTTTAATTAGTATCAAGAAGAAATTGCCAAATCTCCAAACAGGCAAACTGGGAATCACTTCAGTTAAAAGTGGAACAAACTCTTCATCATAACTCCTATGATCTTGATTCAACTCAGGGTGATTCTACACTGATTAATGAGTCCAAATCAAGCTTCTTACATCGTGATTCATTAATTATGGTTTTATTAGTATCAAGAATAAATTTCCAAATCTCCAAACAAGACAAACTAGAATCACTTCGGTTAAAAGTGAGATAACTTCTTCATCATAACTTCTATGATCTTAATTCACTTCAGGGTGATTCTACACTGATTAATGAGTCCAAATCAAGCTTCTTACATCGTGATTCATTCTGGTTTTATTAGTATCATAGAAGTTATGATGAAGAAGTTATCTCACTTTTAACCGAAGTGATTCTAGTTTGTCTTGTTTGGAGATTTGGAAATTTATTCTTGATACTAATAAAACCATTAATTAATGAATCACGATGTAAGAAGCTTGATTTGGACTCATTAATCAGTGTAGAATCACCCTGAAGTTGAATCAAGATCATAGGAGTTATGATGAAGAAGTTGTTCCACTTTTAACTTGAAGTGATTCCAGTTTGCCCTGTTTGGAGATTTGGCAATTTCTTCTTGATACTAATTAAACCAGAATGAATCACAATTAAGAAGATTGATTTGGACTCATAAATCAATGTAGAATCACCCCGAAGTTGAATCAAGATCATAGGAGTTATGATGAAGAAGTTATCCCACTTTTTAACCGAAGTGATTCCAGTTTGCCATGTTTGGAGAGGTTGGCAATTTCTTCTTGATTCTAATCAAACAATAATGAATCAAGATGTAAGAATCTTGATTTGGACTCATAAATCAGTGGATAATCACCCTGAATTTGAATCAATATCATAGGAGTTATGATGAAGAAGTTATCCCACTTTTAAACCGAAGTGATTCCAATTTACCCTGTTTAGAGAGTTGGCAATTTCTTCTTGCTTCTAATCAAACCAGAATGAATCAAGATGTAATAAGCTTGATTTGAACTCATAAATCATTGTAGAATCACCCTGAAGTTGAATCAAGATCATAGGAGTTATGATGAAGAAGTTATCCCACTTTTAACCGAAGTGTTTCCAGTTTGCCCTATTTGGAGAGTTGGCAATTTCTTCTTGATACTAATAAAACAAGAATGAATCACGATGTAAAAAGCTTTATTTAGACTCATAAATAAGAGTAGAATCACCCTGAAGTTGAATCAAGATCATAGGAGCTATGATGAAGAAGTTATCCCACTTTTAACCGAAGTGATTCCAGTTTGCCCTGTTTGGTGTTTTGGCTATTTATTCTTGATACTAATAAAACCAGAATGAATCACAATGTAAGAAGCTTGATTTGGACTCATAAATCAGTGTAGAATCACCCTTGAAGTTGAATCAAGATCATACGAGTTATGATGAAGAAGTTATCCCACTTTTAACCGAAGTGATTCCAGTTTACCCTGTTTTGGAGATTTGACAATTTCTTCTTGATTCAAATCAAACCAGAATGAATCACGATGTAAGAAGATTGATTTGTACTCATAAATCAGTGTAAATCACCCTGAAGTTGAATCAATATCATACGAGTTATGATGAAGAAGTTATCCCACTTTTAACTGAAGGGATTCCAGTTTACCCTATTTGGAGATTTGGCAATTTCTTCTTGATTCAAATCAAACCAGAATGAATCACGATGTAAGAAGCTTGATTTGTACTCATAAATCAGTGTAGAATCACCCTGAAGTTGAATCAAGATCATAGGAGTTATGATGAAGAAGTTGTCTCACTTTTAACCGAAGTGACTCCAATTTACCTTGTTTGGAGATTTGGCAATTTCTTCTTGAATCTAATCAAAACCATAATGAATCACTATGTAAGAAGCTTGATTTGGACCCATAAATCAGTGCAGAATCATCCTGAAGTTGAATCAATATCATTTGACTTATGATGAAGAAGTTATCTAACTTTTAACCGAAGTGATTCTAGTTTGTCTTGTATGGAGATTTGGAAATTAATTCTTGATACTAATAAAACCATAATGAATCAAGATGTAAGAAACTTGATTTGGACTCATTAATCAGTGTAGAATCACCCTGAAGTTGAATCAAGATCATAGAAGTTATGATGAAGAAGTTATCTGACTTTAAACCGAAGTGATTCCAATTTGTCCTGTTTGGAGAGTTAGCAATTTCTTCTTGATACTAATAAAAACAGAATGAATCACGATGTAAGAAGCTTGATTTAGACTCATAAATCAGTGTAGAATCACCCTGAAGTTGAATCAAGATCATAGGAGTTATGATGAAGAAGTTGTCCCACTTTTAACCGAAGTGACTCCAATTTACCTTGTTTGGAGATTTGGCAATTTCTTCTTGATTCTAATCAAAACCATAATGAATCACTATGTAAGAAGCTTGATTTGGACTCATAAATCAGTGCAGAATCATCCTGAAGTTGAATCAATATCATTTGACTTATGATGAAGAAGTTATCTCACTTTTAACCGAAGTGATTCTAGTTTGTCTTGTTTGGAGATTTGGAAATTTATTCTTGATACAAATAAAACCATAATGAATCAAGATGTAAGAAGCTTGATTTGGACTCATTAATCAGTGTAGAATCACCTGAAGTTGAATCAAGATCATAGGAGTTATGATAAAGAAGTTATCCCACTTTTAACTAAGTGATTCCAGTTTGCCCTGTTTGGAGATTTGGCAATTTCTTCTTGATACTAATAAACCAGAATGAATCACAATGTAAGAATATTGATTTGGACTCATAAATCAGTGTAGAATCACCCTGAAGTTGAATCAAGATCATAGGAGTTATGATGAAGAAGTTATCCCACTTTTAACCGAAGTGATTCCAGTTTACCCTGTTTGGAGAGTTGGCAATTTCTTCTTGATTCTAATCAAACCATAGTGAATCAAGATTAAGATCTTGATTTGGACTCATAAATCAGTGGATAATCAGCCTGAATTTGAATCAATATCATAGGAGTTATGATGAAGAAGTTATCCCACTTTTAGCCGAAGTGATTCCAGTTTACCCTGTTTAGAGAGTTGGCAACTTCTTCTTGCTTCTAATCAAACCAGAATAAATCAAGATGTAAGAAGCTTGATTTGGACTCATAAATCAGTGTAGAATCACCCTGAAGTTGAATCAAGATCATAGGAGTTATGATGAAGAAGTTATCCCACTTTTAAACGAAGTGTTTCCAGTTAGCCCTGTTTGGAGAGTTGGCAATTTCTTCTTCATACTAATAAAACAAGAATGAATCACGATGTAAAAAGCTTTATTTAGACTCATAAATAAGTGTAGAATCACCCTGAAGTTGAATCAAGATCATAGGAACTATGATGAAGAAGTTATCCCACTTTTAACCGAAGTGATTCCAGTTTGCCCTTTTTGGTGTTTTGGCTATTATTCTTGATACTAATAAAACCAGAACGAATCACGATGTAAGAAGCTTTATTTGGACTCATAAATCAGTGTAGAATCACCCTGAAGTTGAATCAAGATCATACGAGTTATGATGAAGAAGTTATCCCACTTTTAACCGAAGTGATTCCAGTTTACCCTGTTTGGAGATTTGGCAATTTCTTCTTGATTCAAATCAAACCAGAATGAATCACGATGTAAGAAGCTTGATTTGTACTCATAAATCAGTGTAAATCACCCTGAAGTGAATCAATATCATACGAGTTATGATGAAGAATTATCCCACTTTTAACCGAAGGGATTCCAGTTTACCCTGTTTGGAGATTTGGCAATTTCTTCTTGATTCAAATCAAACCAGAATGAATCACGATGTAAGAAGCTTGATTTGTACTCATAAATCAGTGTAAATCACCCTGAAGTTGAATCAATATCATTGGACTTATGATGAAGAAGTTATTCCACTTTTAACCGAAGTGATTCCAGTTTACCCTGTTTGGAGATATAGCAATTTCTTCTTGATTCTAATCAAACCAGAATGAATCACAATGTAAGAAGCTTAATTTGAACTCATAAATCAGTGTGTAATCACCCTGAATTTGAATCAAGATCATATGAGTTATGATGAAGAAGTTATCCCACTTTTAACCGAAGTGATACCAGTTTACCCTGTTTGGAGATTTGGCAATTTCTTCTTGATTCAAATCAAACCAGAATGAATCACGATGAAAAGAAGCTTGATTTGGACTCATAAATCAGTGTAAAATCACCCTGAAGTTGAATCAAGATCATAGGAGTTATGATGAAGAAGTTATCCCACTTTTAACCGAAGTGTTTCCAGTTTGCCCTGTTTGGAGAGTTGGAAATTTCTTCTTGATACTAATAAAACAAGAATGAATCACGATGTAAAAAGCTTTATTTAGACTCATAAATAAGAGTAGAATCACCCTGAAGTTGAATCAAGATCATAGGAGCTATGATGAAGAAGTTATCCCACTTTTAACCGAAGTGATTCCAGTTTGCCCTGTTGATGTTTTGGCTATTTATTCTTGATACTAATAAAACCAGAATGAATCACAATGTAAGAAGCTTGATTTGGACTCATAAATCAGTGTAGAATCACCCTGAAGTTGAATCAAGATCATACGAGTTATGATGAAGAAGTTATCCCACTTTTAACCGAAGTGATTCCAGTTTACCCTGTTTGGAGATTTGACAATTTCTTCTTGATTCAAATCAAACCAGAATGAATCACGATGTAAGAAGATTGATTTGTACTCATAAATCAGTGTAAATCACCCTGAAGTTGAATCAATATCATAGGAGTTATGATGAAGAAGTTATCCCACTTTTAACTGAAGTGATTCCAGTTTACCCTGTTTGGAGATTTGGCAATTTCTTCTTGATTCAAATCAAACCAGAATGAATCACGATGTAAGAAGCTTGATTTGTACTCATAAATCAGTGTAGAATCACCCTGAAGTTGAATCAAGATCATAGGAGTTATGATGAAGAATTGTCTCACTTTTAACCGAAGTGACTCCAATTTACCTTGTTTGGAGATTTGGCAATTTGCTTCTGAATCTAATCAAAACCATAATGAATCACTATGTAAGAAGCTTGATTTGGACCCATAAATCAGTGCAGAATCATCCTGAAGTTGAATCAATATCATTTGACTTATGATGAAGAAGTTTATCTCACTTTTAACCGAAGTGATTCTAGTTTGTCTTGTTTGGAGATTTGAAATTTATTCTTGATACTAATAAAACCATAATGAATCAAGATGTAAGAAACTTGATTTGGACTCATTAATCAGTGTAGAATCACCCTGAAGTTGAATCAAGATCATAGAAGTTATGATGAAGAAGTTATCTGACTTTAAACCGAAGTGATTTCCAATTTGTCCTGTTTGGAGAGTTAGCAATTTCTTCTTGATACTAATAAAACAGAATGGAATCACGATGTAAGAAGCTTGATTTAGGACTCATAAATCAGTGTAGAATCACCCTGAAGTTGAATCAAGATCATAGGAGTTATGATGAAGAAGTTGTCCCACTTTTAACCGAAGTGACTCCAATTTACCTTGTTTGGAGATTTGGCAATTTCTTCTTGATTCTAATCAAAAC
>CAJHQQ010005789.1:0-14117 GCA_905132885.1 Moricandia moricandioides | reverse complement strand
CTTCCAAGGAGTATGTGACCAGCTTGCATTGGCAACACATCACACAAGACTTCATCTCATACCTCCCAATGGATAGGGGAATAAGAACTTGACTTGAGACCTTCATGGTGCCTTCTTCATTCAGCCATTGCAACCGGTATGGCTTGGGATGCTTTTGAACCTTCAAACCCAACTTCTGGACCATTGTCTCACTCGCAGCATTCACACAACTTCCTCCATCTACAATGAGGCTGCACACTTTTCCTTGGACCAAGCACCGGGTGTAGAAGAGGTTCTCACGCTGCTCTAGCTCCTCAGCCTTGTTTTGCAAGCTTAGAAGTCTTCTTGCTACTAAAAGCTTCCCCTGGACTGGTCCTTCTTCAAGCTCTTCCTCAGTGTCTTCTTGGTCAGACTCGGTGTTGTCTTCTCCTGAGGTGTACTCTCCATCTTCTCGCAAGAACATGACTCTCTTGTTGGTACACTCATTGGCATAGTGTCCTCTTCCTTGGCACTTGAAGCACTTGACATCACGAGCTCTGGAACTAGATGCCTCAACCTTGCCTTTGCCCTTGTCAAGAGCACTAATCGGTTTGGCCTCTTCTCTTGGATAGGACTTGTTGTCCTTTTGGAATGGTTTAGACTCCTTAGCATAAGGTGTCTTCTCTTCCTTGTTGTGGTGTAACCGGTTGGAGCCATACTGATTGCGTGAGTGCCCTCTCCTCTTGAGTTGTTGCTCAACAAGAATGGCCTTGTGTAGCATCTCTTCTAGCTCCACATAATGTTGCATCTCAACATTGTCTTGTATCTCTCGGTTTAAGCCACAAAGGAACCTTGACATGGTTGCTTCTCTATCCTCTGATATGTTGGCCCTCAACATAAGCAACTCCATCTCTTGGTAATACTCCTCCACTGATCTTGAACCTTGTGTAAGCTTCCTCAACCGGTGGTGCAAGTCTCTAAGGTAATGGCTTGGAACAAACCTCTTGCGCATGATTGACTTCATCTCTGTCCAAGTCTCAACCGGTTCCTCTCCATTCCTTCTACGAGTTGTGAGGTATTGATCCCACCAACTCAAAGCATAGTCATAGAACTCAGTGGCAGCAATTTTTGAAATCTTCTTTGTGGTTGGTGTATTGCTTGCACTGGAAAGACTAGCTCAATCTTCTTTCTCCCACTCAAGATATGCATCCGGATCAGCCTTGCCCTGGAATGGGGGTTATTTTGATCCTTCAAACCGGCAAGATCATCTCCTTGATTCCTCTTCTCTCATGGGCACGTCTAGGTCTTCTGAGATGAGCTGAAGGTGATCATACTCGTCATCAGTCTCCTCATAACCATCATGCTCTTGGCGAGTGGTTTGGCGATTTGCTTGGTGTGCCGGCTTGTGGTCTCTCCTTCTCTCCTAGTCTCTTGGTTTGGTAAGTGGACTAGTGGCTCTCCTTATGTCTTCTCTAGTCTCTCCTGATGTCACTGAGGTTGGTCCTCATCATCTCGGTCATGGTGGCTACCATGCTTTGGTTAAGTTGATCGGTCATAGCTTCCATGAGGAGTTTGTTTCTCCTGACGAGTTCGGCCTCTTCCTCAGACTCGGACACCATTGGTACCTGCTTTACAACAAACAAGACAACCAGTAAAGAGTTCTAGGGAAAGAAGAAAAGCAAAAAGGAAAAGAAAAACAAGCAAAAAGGAAAAGCAACAATCGTTACAATGCAAGACAAAGTGAAAAGGAAATCGACTAAGTAAAAGGAATGTGTTCATGCAAAAAGGAAAAACTTCTAAACCTTTTCCTAATCACTTCTAAGGTTTCCTAGCAACCTAATAAGCTTCTTTTACTCGTGTTCTAGGTGATAAACAACTTAGGGCAAGGCACAAAGCAATCGACAAGTGAAGGTATGCGGCTAGGGTTACTCTCTCTCTAGGGTTTCCGAAAATTTCAAATAAGGAAAGTTCTATAATTCTTGTCTAAAAACCTTATGCAACTCGAGCAGCCCTAGTTTAGATGAGTTCTACTGCTTATTCAAAAGACAAAGATGATTCACGGATTGAAACAAGAAAACACAACCGGAAACAAAAGATGCTACACGGATGCAATAATCAAAAGCAAACAAGAAATCAAACAAGAAACAAAAGCAAAGAGAGAAAGCGAGTACTTTCCCAACCAAAGTTGCTCTGATACCAACTTGATGCGTCCCTAGGATGCTCTTTGGTTGATGGGAATGGATAATCCTTGCAAGAACGAATCAAAAGACTCTAAGTCCTTCAAGGCGTGTGGATTGGATGGTGACACAAGAGGGATGAATGATCTCTGATACTCCTAGATGAATGGTTTTGGATATTACGCACCAAATTAGACACCCCTTAGACTCTGGATATGACACACCAGAACTCGGCACACTTCTTTTAGAGAGAGAGGAGAGAGCCGCAAAGATGAATAAACTTGTATAGAAAAGATCGATGGTTACATAAGGGTGTAGAGAACCCTTTAAATAAGAAAACCAGAGACATGCCTCTAGGGTTTTCGACAATGAACCAAAAAAGGAAAGAAAGCAAAACTATAGTTTATAAGTTTAAAATGAAATGAAATGCAACTTCTATTAGTCTTGGACCGAGTATAGCACTTAGGTGATTTGTAGACAAGTGTGGCCTCGTTAAAAACCTTCCTCCTGGAAAACCTCGTGGACAAAACCAAAAGCAAGGAAAAGAGCACGCACCCCATGCCTGCCTAGACACTAACTCAGTTTGGGTGTAGAGATGGCTTGAATGGTGATCAAGACATCTCGGATCAAACCTTGTCCAAGACCTTCTTGTTGTGGATGTGAAGTGAGTAATCCAACAACATTCTCCTTAAGGCTTCTTGACTCTGGAACGAGTCATGGGACCTTCAGGAATAGCTAGAGCATCCTCATCAAGTGGTTGATGCATTGTGCCTTCATGTTGCTCATCTAAACTCTCCTCATTGTCCTCCTTAGTGATCCGGTCCATGATCACATCACACCAGGTCTTGAAAGTCTTGTCAAACCAGGGAATGTGTTGAGATTAAAGAAAGCTATATATGGTCTAAAGCAGTCTCCTAGAGCTTGGGTACAACAAGCTTGAGTACTACTTTGAATGGACGAGGCTTCAGAAGATCAGAACTGGATCACACTCTCTTCACTCTCACCACATCCTCAGGTATTCATTGTCCTTCTAGTTTATGTTGATGATATCATCATAACTGGAAGTGACAAAGAAGGTATAAAGGATACAAAAGACTATTTGAAATCTGTGTTTGAAATCAAAGACTTAGGGGAGATGAAATACTTCCTTGGGATTGAGATATGTAGATCCAAGGAAGGTTTATTCATGTCCCAAAGGAAATATACACTTGATCTTTTGAAAGATGCAGGTAAACTTGGTGGAAAGGTAGCCAAAATGCCACTGGAGGATGGCTATAAGGTTCCACGTGAGGGGGAGCTTGAGAGCACTCAACTCTTTGAAGATCCTAAACTCTATAGGACGATGGTTGGTAAGTTAATCTATTTGACCATTACTCGTCCTGATATTTGTTTTGCTGTGAACCAGGTGAGCCAACATATGCAAGAGCCAAGAGATCATCACTGGAGGATGGTGGACAGAATCCTAAGCTACCTGAATGGATCACCAGGCCAAGGAGTATGGATGAGCTGCAATGGAAGCACTGAAGTAGTAGGCTATTGTGATGCAGATTGGGCAGGTGATAGAGCTGATAGGAAGTCCACTACAGGCTATTGCACCTTCATTGGGGGAAACCTGGTCACTTGGAAAAGCAAGAAGCAGAAGGTGGTCTCTTGTTCAAGTGCTGAGGCAGAGTATAGAGCCATGTTGAAGCTGACTAATGAGCTGGTTTGGATCAAAGGGATATTGAAGCATTTGGGAGTTGAGCAAGCTACACCAATGACCATGCATTGTGATAACCAGGCAGCCATTCACATTGCAACAAACTCGGTGTTCCATGAGAGAACCAAGCATATAGAGGTGGACTGCCACAAAGTAAGACAAATGATTGGCACTGGAGAGATCTTACCGTGCTACACTAGGAGTGAAGATCAGTTGGCAGATGTGTTTACCAAGGCAGCAAGCCAAAATGTTATTGAGTCTATTCACACCAGATTAGGACTCATTAGCCTTACCTCAAGCAACTGATCCCCTCGTCATGGGGTCTTTACTCTTTTTACCTCATCAAAGGTTTTATTCCAAAAAAAAAAGGGTTTTCCTTTGGTGAGGTTTTTAATGAGGAAGATCTCATGACATTCCAAGCTTGACTTGTTCCACATGGTCAAGCTTGAGGGGGAGTGTTGTTCTGAGTGAATAAAGAAGAGGATGAGAGCACTTAGTCTAAGGAATGAGATCAAGGAGGAGTTGGTGCAAAGTTGGGGCAAGTGTACGGACAGTACGGACTGTACGGCCGACTGTACGGATCACTTGACCCAAAACCTCTTTTGCTCAACCAAGAAGACATTTTGGTAATGTGCAAAATCAGGGCAAGTTGTACGGATGGTATGTGGCCGTACAGTTTATCACTTGTGCCCTAAGGAGTCCAAACGTGGAAGGCAAGGAAGTAAGAAGGTGAGGTAAATGCGTGGAAGGTTAAAAGGAAGGTTAACTTATGTTGGCTCGGTAAAGAAGGAGGATAAGGTTCCGGATAAGGAAGAGGAAGGCTCGACCTTGACAGCCTGTCTACGAGCTGGAAAGGAGAAAGGATCAAGTCAAGATGCCAAAGGCATCTAGCCTTCTCAGCCAAGTATTCAAATTAGGCGCGCCTACTCCCTAAGTGTGTCCACGTTAACCATTTGCTTACCATTCCTTTAATGACCGTTTATGGCTTAGATTAGGTCTCCCTCTCTCTATATATTGTAACACTCACTCAGAATAATAAAGCAAGCAAACATTTTCAATGATACTCTCTCTCGTTCTCTCTCTCTCTCTCTCTTGTTCATCATGAACCCTAATCTCTAAAGCTCGGATTCTCTTCATTCTTCTCTTAGTCTCGCATTCTTATCTCTTCTACTCTAATAATAACAACTCCTTGGTCTCAACCGGATTGCTTCTATATGCTGGACAGTTTGGAAGTGTAGATCCTGGCACAAAGTCTATCTGGTGCTCAATCCCTCTCAATGGTGGTAAACCAATGGGATTGTCTTCTGGAAATACATCTTGAAACTCCTGCAAAAGAGAAACCATTTCACTCGGATACACCAGTGTAGAATCAGTTAAGTTCAATAGAATCTCTTTAAACACAAGTAAGATAGCTGATTGTTTAGAGTTGAGAGTTCTTTTGATATCACCCATGTTGGCATAGAAGTTTGGCTGCTTAGTTCCAGCCGGTTTTAGATCAATCTCCTTCTTCTTTTGGAGTTGAATCTGATCTTGTTGTACTTCCTTGGGTGTCAAGGGAACCAGAGTAGTCTTCTTGCCCTTGAAAAAGAAGGAATGCTTGTTGGTGAACCCATCATGGATCACACGTCTATCAGATTGCCAAGGTCTTCCAAGAAGTATGTGACCAGCTTGCATAGGCAACACATCACACAAGACTTCATCTTCATACCTCCCAATGGCTAAGGGAATAAGAACTTGACTTGAAACCTTCATGGTGCCTTCTTCATTCAGCCATTGTAACTTGTAAGGCTTGGGATGCCTTTGAACCTTCAATCCCAACTTCTGGACCATTGTTTCACTCGCAGCATTGACACAACTTCCTCCATCAACAATGAGGCTGCACACTTTTCCTTGGACCAAGCACCGGGTGTAGAAGAGGTTCTCACGTTGCTCTAGATCCTCAGCCTTGTTTTGCAAGCTTAGAAGCCTTCTTGCTACTAAAAGCTTCCCCTGGACTGGTCCTTCTTCAAGTTTTCTTCAGTGTCTTCTTGGTCAGACTCGGTGTTGTCATCTCCTGAGGTATACTCTCCATCTTCTAGTAAGAACATGACTCTCTTGTTGGTACACTCATTGGCATAGTGTCCTCTTCCTTGGCACTTGAAGCATTTGACATCACGAGCTCTGGAACTAGATGCTTCAACCTTGCCTTTGCCCTTGTCAAGAGCACTGATTGGTTTGGTTTCTTCTCTTGGATAGGTCTTGTGGTCCTTCTGGAATGGCTTAGACTCCTTACGGTAAGGTGACTTCTCTTCCTTGTTGTTGTGTAACCGGTTAGAGCCATACTGATTGCGTGAGTGTCCTCTCCTCTTGAGTTGTTGCTCAACAAGAATAGCCTTGTGTAGCATCTCTTCAAGCTCCACATAATGTTGCATCTCAACATTGTCTTGTATCTCTCGGTTTAGACCACAAAGGAACCTTGACATGGTTGCTTCTCTATCTTCTGATATGTTAGCCCTTAGCATAAGTAGCTCCATCTCTTGGTAATACTCCTCTACTGATCTTGAACCTTGGGTAAGTTTCCTCAGCCGGTGGTGCAAGTCTCTAAGGTAATGGCTTGGAACAAACCTCTTGCGCATGATTGACTTCATCTCTGTCCAAGTTTCAACCGGTTCCTCTCCATTCCTTCTACGAGTTGTGAGGTACTGATCCCACCAACTCAAAGCATAGTCATAGAATTCAGTGGCAGCAATCTGAATCTTCTTGTGGTTTGTGTACTGCTTGCACTGGAAGACTAGCTCAATCTTCTTCTCCCACTCAAGATATGCATCCGGATCAGCCTTGCCATGGAATGGGGGTATTTTAATCTTCAAACCAGCAAGATCATCTCCTTGGTTCACTCTTATCTCTTGGGCACGCCTAGGTCTTCTTGAGGATGAGCTGAGGTGATCATACTCTTCATCAGTCTCCTCATAACCATCATGTTCTTGGCGAGTTGTTTGGCGAGTTGCCTGGTGTGTTGCTTGCGGCCTTTCTTCTCTCCTAGTCTCTTGGTTTGGCAAGTGACTAGTAGCTCTCCTAATGTCTTCTCTAAGCTCTCTCCTGATGTCATTGAGGTTGGTCCTCATCATCTCGGTCATGGTTGCCACCATACTTTGGTTAAGTTGATCGGTCATAGCTTCCATGAGGAGTTTGTTTCTCCGGACGAGATCAGCCTCTTCTTCAGACTCGGACACCATGGTTCCTGCTCAAAGACAAACAAGACAACCAGTAAAAGGTTTCTAGGGAAGAAGACAAGCAAAAAGGAGAAAAGAAAACAAGCAAAAAGGAAAAGAAAACAAGCTTACAACGCAAGACAAAAGTGAAAAGGAAATCGGCTAAGAAAAGGAAATCGATTCAAGCAAAATGGAAAAGCTTCTAAGCCTTTTCCTAAACTCTCCTAAGGTTTCCTAGCAACCTAACAAGCTTATTCTACTCGTGTTCAAGGTGATAAACAAGTTAAACACAAGAACAAAGTGATCGACAAAGAAGATGCATGCGGCTAGGGTTACTCTCTCTCTAGGGTTTCCGAAAAAAAACCAAAAAAGGAAAGTCTTAAAATTCCTTGTCTAATCTCTTATGCACACGAGCAGCCCGAAATAAATCAGTTCTACTGCTTATTCAAGTTGATAAAGATGAGTCAAGGATGAAACAATCAAACAAGAAACAAAGAAACAAAGAGAGAAAGCGAGTACTTCCCAACCAAAGTTGCTCTGATACCACTTGATGCGTCCCTAGGATGCTCTTTGGTTGATGGGAATGGATATATCCTTGCAAGAACGAATCAGAGACTCAAGTTCTTCAAGGCGTGTGGATTGAATGGTGACACAAGAGGGATGAATGATCTCTTGATACTCCTAGATGAATGATTTGGATATGACACACCAAACTAAACACCCTTAGGTCTCTGGATACTACACACCAGAACTCGGCAAGCTTTCTAGAGAGAGAGAGCCGTCAAGAATGAATGTTACTGGTTTATTAAAAGACTGGATGAGTACAATAGGGTGTAGAGAACCCTTTAAATAAGAAACCAGAGAACATACTCTCTAGGGTTTCGACAATGGACCAAAAAAGGAAAGAGAGAAAAACTATAGTCTAAGTTTAACATAAGTTTAAAAATGAAATAAAATGGAACTTCATGTAGCCTTGGACCGAGAATAGAGCCTAAGTGATGTGAAGACAAGTTGTGGCCTCGTTAAAAACCTTCCTCCTGGAAAACCTCGTGGGACAAAACCAAAAGCAAGGAAAAGAGCACGCACCCATGTCTTGCCTAGAAACTAACTCAGTTTGATGTAGAGATGGCTTGAATGGTGATCAAGACATCCCGGATCAGACCTTGTCCAAGACTTTCTGGTTGTGGATGTGAAGTGAGTAATCCAACAACATTCTCCTTAAGCTTCTTGACTCTGGAACGAGTCATGGGACCTTCAGGAATGGCTAGAGCATCATCACCAAGTGGTTGGTGCAATGTGGCTTCATGTGGCTCATCTAGACTCTCCTTGTCCTCCTTAGTGATCCGGTCCATGATCACATCAGTTTCTGATAGGGACACTAAGTTTCTTAGTTACTTTTGGAAGACACTTTGGTCTAAGTTAGGCACTAAGCTATTGTTCTCTACTACATGTCATCCACAAACTGATGGGCAAACCGAGGTAGTTAATAGGACTTTAGGAACACTCCTGCATGCATTCATTAGAAAGAACTTAAGGACATGGGAAGAATACTTACCACATTGTGAATTTGCATACAATCATGCTATGCATTCTGCTTCTAAGTATTCACCTTTTGAAATTGTTTATGGGTTCAATCCCACCTCTCCTTTGGATCTAATGCCTTTACCTGAGTGTGAAAGGATAAGTCTAGATGGCAAGAAGAAAGCCGAGTTGGTTCAACAGATTCATGAGAAGGCTAGACAGAACATTGAGCAGAAGACCAAGCTTTATGAGAAGCAAGCTAACAAGGGGAGACGTGTGAGGGCCTTTGAAGTTGGTGACCAAGTATGGTTGCACCTGAGGAAGGATAGGTTCCCCAACGAGAGGAAGTCCAAGCTGATGCCAAGGGTTGATGGACCCTTTGAGATCATCCACAAGATCAATGACAATGCCTACAAACTTGATCTCCAAGGTAAGTATGATGTATCAAATAGCTTCAATGTCACTGACTTGGCTACTTTTGCTGTAGATGAACCTGATTTGAGGACAAATCCTTTTCAAGAGGGAGGGGATGATGTGATCATGGACCGGATCACTAAGGAGAACAAGGAGAGTCTAGATGAGCCACATGAAGCCACATTGCACCAACAACTTGGTGATGATGCTCTAGCCATGCCTGAAGGTCCCATGACTCGTTCCAGAGTCAAGAAGCTCAAGGAGAATGTTGTTGGATTACTCACTTCACATCCACAACAAGAAAGTCTTGGACAAGGTCTGATCCGAGATGTCTTGATCACCATTCAAGCCATCTCTACATCAAACTGAGATAGTGTCTAGGCAAGACATGGGGTGCGTGCTCTTTTCCTTGCTTTTGGTTTTGTCCCACGAGGTTTTCCAGGAGGAAGGTTTTTAACGAGGCCACAACTTGTCTTCACATCACTTAGGCTCTATTCTCGGTCCAAGGCTAAATAAAGTTACATTTTTATTTCATTTTAAACTTATGTTAAACTTAGACTATAGTTTTCTTTCTTTCCTTTTTTTGGTTCATTGTCGAAACCCTAGAGAGTATGTTCTCTGGTTTCTTATTTAAAGGGTTCTCTACACCCTCTTGTACTCATTCAGTCTTTTAATAAACAAGTAACATTCATCTTGACGGCTCTCTCTCTCTCTAGAAAGTGTGCCGAGTTCTGGTGTGTAGTATCCAGAGATCTAAGGGTGTTTAGTTTGGTGTGTCATATCCAAATCATTCATCTAGGAGTATCAAGAGATCATTCATCCCTCTTGTGTCACCATTCAATCCACACGCCTTGAAGAACTTGAGTCTCTGATTCGTTCTTGCAAAGATCTATCCATTCCCATCAACCAAAGAGCATCCTAGGGACGCATCAGACACTAACTCAGTTTGATGTAGAGATGGCTTGAATGGTGATCAATGAAAACTAAAGAGATATCTGAGGTAATAAGAGTATTTGAGACGTTGAAAGAGATTAGAAGAGATTGAAAGAGACTCAGAGACTAAAGGTTGAGAGGAGACTAGAGATCCATTTCTGGATATGAAGAACACTAGAGAGAGTAAGAGAGACTCGAAACGTTTGCTTGTTTATTCATCTGAGTATAGGTTACAATATATAGGAAAGCATTAACCTTAGCCACAAACGGTCATAAAGGTTAAGGTTAACAAGAGTGAAACGTGGTTAGTCTAAGGGAGAGGCGCGCCTTCATTTGAATACTTGGCTGAGGAAGCTTGATGCCTTTGGCATCTTGACCAGATGCCTTCTCCTTCCAGCCCGAGCCAGCCTGTCTTGGTCAAGCCTTATCCGCGAGCTTCTTCCTTCTTTTACCGGATAAGAGGCAAGTTAACTTCATCTTAACCTTGCACCATTTACCTTAGCTTCTTCCTTCCTTGTACCACACGTTCTTGCCTTTACGGATAGGGAGGTGTACGCCTAGGGCCATCCGTACACTTTTTCCCTATTTTTGCACAAGATCAAAATGTGTTAAGTTGTGTTTAAACACATCTTGGTCGAGTTGTCCGTACAGTAGGCCGTACAGTCCGTACTGTCCGTACCACTCGCCCTAGCTTTGCACTTCTTTCCTCTTGATTCTCATTCCCTTGGTTTAAGCTTCTCATCCTCTCTTCTTCTTCCTATACTCAGATCACCACTTGCTCCATTTCTTATTTGGTTCAACACTCCCCCTCAAGCTTGACCAAGGGGAACGGTCAAGCTTGGATGTCATGAGATCTTCCTCATTAAAAACCTTGCCAAAGAAAACCCTCCTTAGGGATAAAACCTCAGCAAGGAAAAGAGTAAAGGCCCCCATGACAAGAGGAACTAGTTGAGCCTGGTAAGATCACTGAGCCCCAATCTTTGATGAATGAACTCAAGTGTCTTCTGTCTTGGGAGCCTTAGTAAAACATCTGCCAACTGATCTTCACTCCGTTGTATAGCAAGGTAAGATCACTCCTTGGACTATCATCTGCCTCACCTGTGGCAGTCAACCTCAATGTGCTTGGTTCTCTCATGAAACACCGAGTTGGAGGCATATGTGGATTGCTGCTTGGTTGTCACAATGCCATGGTCATTGGTGTAGGCTGGGTCTATCTCCAAGTGCTTCAGTATCCCTTTGATCCACACTAGCTCATTAGTCAGCTTCAACATGGCCCTATACTTCAGCTTCAGCACTTTGAACATGAGACCACCTTCTGCTTCTTGCTCTTCCAAGTAACCAGGTTCCCACCAATGAACGTGCAATAGCCAGTGGTTGACTTCCTATCAGGCTCTATCTCCAGCCCAATCCGCATACCAGTATCCCACTACTTCAGTGCTCTTTGTTACACCCCATCCACACTCCTTGTTCTGGGTGATCCATTTCAGATACATCAAGATCCTGTTCACCATGCTCCAATGATGCTCCTTTGGTCCTTGCATATGTTGGCTCACCCTGATTCACAGCAAAACATATGTCAGGACGTGTAATGGTCAAGTAGATCAACTTACCAACAAGCTTCCTATAAAAGCTTTGCATCTTCAAATGGCTGGCTGTCTTCAATCTCCCCCCTCACGTGGCACCTTCGTATCCATCTTCCAAAGGTGTCTTCACTGTCTTTCCTCAAGTTTACCTGCATCTCTTCAAAAGATCAAGTGTATATTTCCTTTGTGAAAGGAACAAGCCTTCCTTGGATCTACATATCTCAATTCCCAAGGAAGTATTTCATTTCACCTAAGTCTTTAATTCTCAAAAACGACTTTAAGAAGTCCTTGGTGGATTGAATTCCATCCTTGTCACTTCCTGTGATGATGATAATCATCAACATATACAAGAAGAACTACAATACCTGATGGAGTAGTCAAGGAGAAAAGAGTGTGATCTAGTTCTGAGCTTCTTGAATCCTTTTCATTCAGAGTTGTGCTCAACTTGGTTATACCATGCTCTAGGGGATTGTTTTGAGACCATATATAGCCTTCTTCAGCCTTAGTACATTCCCATCTTTAACCAACGTGCTCAAGTCCCGAGGAGGATGCATATAGACTTCATCTTCAAGTTCTCCTTGCAAGAAGGCATTCTTCACATCCATTTGCCAAGACCCCATTCCAAGTTCACAGCAAGAGATAGAACTATTCTGATTGTATGGAGCTTGGCAACTGAGCAACGTGTCAATGTAGTCCTCTCCATAAGTTTGAGTGAATCCTCTGGCTACCAGTCTGTCTTCTTCCTCTCAATTTTCCCATTTGCAAGATACTTGATGGTGAATATCCATCTGCTAGAAACAGCCTTCTTCCTTTTGGTAGTGCACTTTCATACCAAGTGTCATTATTGATCATTGCATCTGACTTTACTTACCAAAAGCAACCAAATCTTTGATATTCCTCCCTCCATTCTTTGGTCCTTGCATAAGCTTCGATTCTAAGGAACTTGGGAAAATAACTGCTACTTTTTTCCACCATACTCGTCAATATCATACAAAAGATGAAAGCACAAGAAAATCCAAAATGGTATTATCATTAATCAAAGTCAAAAACTGTTCAAGATTCCCAAAGGATAATAATAGGTAAATGAAAATGTAACTAGACGTACACGCAAGCATTGGGAAACAGGATATGCGCCACTGCTATGTGCTCCACCGCCTAATACAGGACACAGAAAGCAAGCATCGAAAAGCGACTGGCAATGGCCTCAAAATGTCCAGTAATACTCTTGTCACTTTCAAGCCTAGCTTCCGGTGAATAAATGGGGATGAGAGACGTAAACTGCTGTACTCGCCGAAAAATCGTTACTAAGAAAAAGAACCCAAACCAAAGTTGAACATCCCTTCTATTTAAGTCCAATGCTTGACACCAAACCAATCACACTCACTCATGCAACTTGCTATCTTCCTCCAACGACCTCAATTCACCGTAAGAAACGCCTTCTTCAACTAAAAGCCAGCACATTCAAGAAGGTACATTAAAGTCTTCGGTTGCATACACTCATAAGCTTCTTCCCTCCTTTAATTCTCCCCTCCTTTTTCTTCGTCTCCCTACGTCAGCCGGTTTCTCCTCCGACACACGAGAACAATCTCGCCGTTCAAGGAAAGTGCACCTGAGTTCTAAACACTCATATATTCGTACTTTCCAGCGTTTATTGTATTCCACAAGCAAATGTTATGATCATAGACTTCGTGAGCCTGATGATTGCTAATTCCCAATACAATAATAAGGAAACTTGACTCATGAACACAGAAGGTAAAAAAGTATCATTTGGAATGCATTTTTCTCACCCGATGGTTTCATTCCCAGCCCCTGCTGAATGGTCGTCCGAATCAAAACCGAAGCCTTCTGTTCGACCGAGAAACCCACGGAAGAAATCACTTAGGTCGCTGACCAATCCAATAAATCACACAGTAGGTGGACTGTTGAGAGATATACTTCCACCCATTGTAGATCCTGAAGATAAGTCTAATTCCCTAAGACTCTCAGGAATAATCCTCAAAGATAAAAGTTTGAATTTTTGTTTAGCCTTATCTGGATGTTAAATCCTATGTAAAACGTCTGCTTGGTTTCTTTTTCTTCATAGGAACGCGTCTTTCTTCTAAGCAGAACCTCTCACATCCCTTGATATCGAGACACCCTCCTGGTTACTGGATCATTACATACTTGTAATCTCCCTTCTGAGTGGTGAGTAGCAGATGAACAAAGGACCCCCCTTTAGGTACTCTTTGCTTACCAATTTGTCCTGAGTTCTCACCATGGCGTTTGGAACAAAGCAAAGACACCCTCATAAACATCGAAGGTGATCTGAAGGTTCGGCCCTTAATACTTTGTTCAATACTTCCCAAAATTGAATGACTGATCATGAAGAACTCCTGGATGTGAGAGGTCGGTTGCAATCATTCAGTAACAAGCAATAGAGCAAACCGCAATTCACTCCAGTGAACTCGCATTGGTACATTTGCTTGGAACATCAGTGAGGGATCGAGCAGACCTCATAACGGTGTCCATATTCTTCCTCTCTGCCCACTACCGATTCTGTTGTGTAAGTGCTTTAAAGGACATCCAAACCCACAAGACTTGTTTTGAGTGGAATGTTGAATGCCATTATGCTGACGATAGAGTTTGTATATCCTTGAACGCC
>CAJHQQ010005788.1:0-14124 GCA_905132885.1 Moricandia moricandioides | reverse complement strand
GGATGACTCCTTCTCCTTCTTCTCTTTACTTGTTAATGATCACACCTCCTTTTATTGCTTCTTGTCAACACTCCCCCTCAAGCTTGACCATAGAGTCTGGTCAAGCTTGGAAAAACCAGAAGCATTCCCTCTTAAAACATATTAATTTAAAAACCCCTATGGAAAAACCAAGCAAAGAAAAAAGAGAATAACCTTCATGCAAGGAGATCAATGACAAAAGAGATCATGAAGTCCAACTTGGGATGAAGGGACCTACAAACCTTTTTCTAGCTGCCTGGTGACTATGTCGCTAAGTTGATCTTCAAATTGCTTGAGTAAGTCAATGGAAAGGATCCACCTTTGGCTGGCTCCCACTGCTTGTCTCACCTTGTTGGCAGTCTACTTCTATATGTTTTGTCCTCTCATGAAAGACTTGAATTGGATGCAATGTGTATTGCAGACCTGGTTGTCACAATTCATAGTCATTGATCTGTTGATCTCAATCCCCCCAAGTCGGTTTAGCAGCCCCTTGATCCATATAAGCTCACTAGTGAGTTTCTCATTGACCTATACTCTGCCTCAGCACTGGAACAAGACACCACCTTCTGCTTCTTGCTCTTCCATGTGACCAGGTTCCCTCCAATGAAGGTGCAGTAACCTGTGGTTGATCTCATATCAACTCTGTCTCCAGCCCAATCAGCATCACAATATCCAACAACCTCAGTGCTTTTGTTGCAAGCCATCCATACTCCTTGACCAGGCACCTCTCTTAGGTACCTCAAGATTCTCTCCACCATGTTCCAGTGATGTATCTTTAGGGGCTTGCATATGCTGGCTCACTTGATTTTACAGCAAAACACACATCTGGGCCGAGTGATAGTGAGGTATATGAGCTTTCCCACCATTCTTCTATACTTCTTTATATCATCAAATGGAGTAGATTCATACTCCCCCTCTCGCAGCACCTTGTAGCCTTCTTCCAATGGAGTCTTGGCTTGTCTACTTCTCAGGTTTCCTGCCTCATTTAAAATATCAAGTGTGTACTTCCTTTGACATAAAAATAGCCCATCTTTAGAGCGGCATATTTCAATCCCAAGGAAGTACTTCAACTCTCCCAAGTCTTTGATATCAATAGCATTTTTAAGAAAGGATTTTAGTTGAGAGGATACCTTCCTTGTTGCTACCAGTGATGATAATGTCATCACATAGACTAGGATCACCACAATACCTTGCTTGCTGCGTTAAAGTGAAGAGGGTGTGATCAGCTTCTGATTTTACAAACCCTCTCCACATTGAGGGTGGTGCTCAGCTTATGGTACCAGGCCCTTGGAGATTGCTTTATGCCATAGATTGCCTTCTTTAATCTGAGAACATTTCCTGGTTTCACCATGTTCTCAAGACCAGGAGGTGGCCTCATGTAGACTTCATCCTCCAACTCTCCTTAAAGAAAGGCACTTCACATCCATCTGCCATAAATCCCACTCAAGGTTGACAGCAAGAGACAAGAGAATCCTTATAGTGTGCAGCTTAGCCATTGGTGCAAAAGTGTCTAGATAATCTTCACCATAGACTTGAGTGTATCCTCTTGCAACCAGCCTTGTCTTCCTCCTCTCTGGCTTTCCATTGGCCAGGTATTTTATTGTAAAGATGAGCCTGCTTGTTACTGCTTTCTTGCCTTTGGGGAGTTGGGTTTCAAACCATGTATCAATCCTCTCCATGGCCCCTATCTCATTTCCCACAGATGCTTTCCACTCCTTATGTTGCATAGCTTCTTCATATGTCTTTGGGATGTATTCCTGATCCAGCTCACTCATAAAGACTTGATGCTCTTCTGGATATTGAGCAAGAGAAAAGGTTGCACTGATTGGATGAGCTACAGCTTCAGCATTGAAGTAGACTCTTGTATTAATCCAGTTTGAGGCTGGCTTCCTGACCCTTGTACTCCTTCTCAAAGGTGTAGTAGTCTGCTCAGGTTCAGACCCATGTCCAGTGCTTGGCGCCTCCTCTTGAGTATCAGTAGCTGGTTCAGAGTGTCTCTCATCTTGATCATGAGCTATTGAGTTTTCTTGAGCTGGCATAGGCTGCTCAACACTTTCACTGCCCCCCTCTTGATCAGGATGAGTGACTTCAATATTATCAGCACCAGTAGGTGGTGCACTCTCTGGAACAGATTCCACCCTAGGTAGAGAAGGCATACTGACTCCCAGGCTCTCCATTACTCTCCTTAGGTTGTCTGCTCTATCTGAGGCTGATTGAGAAAGATCTTTGAGCTCATCCCAACTCTTTCCATCATAGTAGCCTTTTGATTCTACAAACTTCACATCCCTGGATATCAAGACTCTCCTAGTCTCTGGTTCAAAACATTTGTAGCCCTTTTGGTAGCCAATAAAGACTGCCCTTGTGCTTCTATGCGCCAGCTTGTCTCTTTGAGCTCCTGGTATCAAAACAAAACACAGACACCCAAACACACGAGTATGATCTATGGATTTAGTTTTGTTCAATACCTGATAAGGAGATTGATCTTGAAGGATCCTGGTAGGTGTCCTATTGATCAAGTAACATGCTGTAAGAACTGCATCTCCCCAATATCTTTTGGGCATACTTGTATGGAACATCATGCTCCTGGCCACCTCCATGAGATGTCTATTCTTCCTCTCAGCCACACCATTTTGTTGTGGAGTGTATGGACAGCTTGTTTGATGGATCATCACATATTTGGCCAAGTGTTGTTTAAAAGCATTGCTTGTGTATTCCCCTCCATTATCTGATCTCAAAATTTTTATCTTGGCATTGAAATGGTTAGATACATAATTTTGAAAGTTTATGAAAGCTTCTAAGACCCTATCTTTAGATTGCATCAGTGTGATCCATGTATATTTTGATTTTTCATCTATAAAAGTCACAAAATACTTATGATGCTCTCTAGATAAACATGGGGCAGTCCACACATCAGAATGAATCAGGTCAAAGCAATTTTCATAAATAGTACTTGATCTAGAGAAGACAGATTTGCAATGTTTTCCTAAGATACATGCCTCACAATCACTTTTAAAAGAAATACTAGGCAACATGATGTTTAAAGCTCTAGAATGAGGATGTCCTAATCTAGCATGCCACAATACATCTTTAGGGAAATCAGAAACAGTATTAAAAGCATGGGATAAATCAGCAGCAGGCTTAGTGTCTTCAAGCAAGTACAAGTCTCCCTTGGTGACACCTTTGCCAAGTAACTTACTAGTTTCAATATCCTGAAAGTAGACATCATTAGGAGTGAAAATAACACTGCAATTCAAGTCATTAGTAGCTCTTTTTACTGATAACAGGTTTGAGGTGAAACTAGGCATATAAAAAGCTTTAGAGTCTTTGTTAAACAGCCTAAGATCACCTACTCCTTTAATTGGTACTCTTTCACCATTAGCTATTGTAACATTTCCTAGGGCAGGAACAATGTTTTTAATCAATTTTAAATCACTTATCATGTGGTGACTAGCTCCTGAATCAATAACTAAAGGTTTTGCCAAATTAAATTTAGTTATAGCATTCAAGGAAGTACCACTAGCCATAGCATGTAAAGAAGTACCAAATGAGTTACCAGAGTTATCTTTAAGGAGTTTGATGAGAGCCTCAATGTCAGATCTCCTGATGGTCTCATCTTGATTATTTCTTAAGGCTGAGCCACTGCTGGAAGCCCCTCCCTTGCCCTCATAAGTCTCACTGATCTGGCGCATGGTGTTTTGTGTAGATGGTTCACCAATATCACCAGAGAAGTTAGCTTTGGCATCATTGTATCATGTTTTAAACTTCTGTGGCTTGAGATGGGGATGGAGTATCCGGCACTTGTCTTTGCCATGACCCTTCTTTTTGCAATGATCACAGACCCACATCTTCTTGTCTTCAGCCTTGTAGTAGCTTATGTTTGCTGCTCCATCAGCCTGGTTGGCGAGTACCAGATCCTTCTTTCCTCCTCCAAAGAGACCCACTGAGCCTTGCTCCTTTTGAATTTCAGAGCATACTTCATCCAGAGAAGGGAGCTCCTTGTTTCTCAAGATGTGCTTGATGAGATCACCATAGCTTGGATGGAGAGTGAGCAGCAACGCAAAGACCTTATCCTACTCTCTTCTTTGGTTAAGCACATCAGGATCAATGGTTGCTGGCCTGAGCATCTCAAGTTCAGCCCACAAGGATCTGAACTTCCCAAAATGCTTATCAAAGTCAGTGTCCTCTTGACTGAGAGTATTGATAGCCTTCTTGACTTCAAAGACCCTACTAAGGTTGGATTTGTTTCCATACACCTTCTGAAGTGTATCCCACAGCTCCTTAGAAGTTTCACAATAGGAGTAACCTTCTTGGAGTGAGGGGTCAAGGCTGTGCTGAAGGATAGACAACACCAGCAGGTCCTCCTGACCTTTCTTCTTGGCGCCAGCATCAGCAACAACAACTTCTTTGCCATCCTCTCCTAGGATGGTCTTCTTTTGTGGCCTCCCTTCTTCAACAATCTCCCAGAGCCCTCTGCCTCCAAGAGCTGTTTTAGCAAGTCTTGCCCAGTGTAGATAGTTTGCTCCTTTAAGAGTAACTGGAATTACCACCATTTTTGAGTTTTCTGCGATCTCCATCAAGAACAGCTCAAGAACAGCAAGAATAGCTCAAGAATAGTGAGAAAAAAAGATTTTGAGCAGAATCAGAGTGATATTTGCGGAATTAAGGTGAGATTATAGAGAGAATTAGGTCTCAAGAGCATGTACGCTCTGATACCATGATAAAATGAGAGATTTAGAGAGAGTTTATTGCTGGAGAATGAAGAACATGAAGAACAAGAGAGAGAGAGTGAGTGATTTCGAAATTAGAGAGAGAGAATGAGAGAAAATATTTTCCTTAATTTATTTCTGGTTGAATACAATTATATTTAAAGACAGAGAAGAAAGAGAGAGGAAATCAATAGCACACTGGTCCAAAGACTGCATTCTGACCCAACAGCTCTTTTGGCAGTAGATTTGGATTTGAATTCAAACTTGACTATGACAGCTGGTTAACTCAACCCCATTTGTATTCCCAACCTTCTTTAGGTTAATTTAGGCGACTTCAGACCTCTGCCTTACCTTATAAGTTTTATAAGGTTACTTTATAAGTCTGTGCAGACCAAGTGACTTTGAAACCATCCGGATGACTCCTTCTCCTTCTTCTCTTTACTTGTTAATGATTACACCTCCTTTTATTGCTTCTTGTCAACACCTATGGTATTGATTCAACTTCAGGGTGATTATAAACTGATTTATAAGTCCAAATCAAGCTTCTTACATCGTGATTCATTCTGGTTTGATTAGAATCAAGAAGAAATTGCAAAATCTCCAAACAGGGTAAGCTAGAATCACTTCGGTTAAAAGTGGGATAACTTCTTCATCATAACTCCTATGATATTGATTCAACTTCAGGGTGATTATCCACTGATTTATGAGTCCAAATCAAGCTTCTTACATCGTGATTCATTCTGGTTTGATTAGAATCAAGAAGAAATTGCAAAATCTCCAAACAGGATAAACTGGGATCACTTCGGTTAAAAGTGGGATAACTTCTTCATCATAACTCCTATGATATTGATTCAACTCCACGGTGATTATCCACTGATTTATGAGTCCAAATAAAGCTTCTTACATCTTGATTCATTCTGGTTTGATTAGAATCAATAAACAATTGCAAAATCTCCAAACAGGGTAAACTGTAATCACTTGGGTAAAGTGGGATAACTTCTTCATCATAACTCCTATGATATTGATTCAACTTCTGGGTGATTATACACTGATTTATGAGTCAAGATCAAGCTTCTTACATCGTGATTCATTCTATTTTGATTAGAATCAAGAAGAAAATGCAAAATCTCCAAATAGGATAAATTGGAATCACTTCGGTTAAAGGTGGGATAACTTCTTCATCATAACTCCTATGATATTGATTCAACTTCAGGGTGATTATAAACTGATTTATGAGTCCAAATCAAGCTTCTTTCATCGTGATTCATTCTGGTTTGATTAGAATCAAGAAGAAATTGCAAAATCTCCAAAGAGGGTAAGCTAGAATCACTTCGGTTAAAAGTGGGATAACTTCTTCATCATAACTCCTATGATATTGATTCAACTTCAGGGTGATTATCCACTGATTTATGATTCCAAATCAAGCTTCTTACATCGTGATTCATTCTGGTTTGATTAGAATCAATAAGAAATTGCAAAATCTCCAAACAGGGTAAACTGGAATAACTTCGGTTAAAGGTGGGATAACTTCTTCATCATAACTCCTATGATATTGATTGAACTTCAGGGTGATTATAAACTGATTTATGAGTCCAAATCAAGCTTCTTACATCGTGATTCATTCTTGTGTGATTATAGTCAAGAAAAAAATGCAAAATCTCCAAACAGGGTAAACTGGAATCACTTCGGTTAAAGGTGGGATAACTTCTTCGTCATAACTCTTATGATATTGATTCAATTTTAGGGTGATTATAAACTGATTTATGAGTCCAAATCAAACTTCTTACATCGTGATTCATTCTGGTTTGATTAGAATCAAGAAGAAATTGCAAAATCTCCAAATAGGGTAAACTGGAATCACTTCGGTTAAAAGTGGGGTAACTTCTTCATCATAACTCCTATGATATTGATTCAACTTCGTGGTGATTATCCACTGATTTATGAGTCAAAATCAAGCTTCTTACATCGTGATTCATTCTGGTTTGATTAGAATCAAGAAGAAATTGCAAAATATCCAAACAACGTAAATTGGAATCACTTCGGTTAAAAGTGGGGTAACTTCTTCATCATAACTCCTATGATATTAATTCAACTTCAGGGTGATTATCCACTGATTTATGAGTCCAAATCAAGCTTCTTACATCTTGATTCATTATGGTTTGATTAGAATAAAAAAAATGCAAAATCTCCAAACAGGATAAACTGGAATCAATTCAGTTAAAGGTGGGATAACTTCTTCACCTTAACTCCTATAATATTGATTCAATTTCAGGGTGATTATAAAATTATTTATGATTCCAAATCAAGCTTCTTACATCGTGATTCATTCTGCTTTGATTAAATCAAGAAGAAATTGTCAAATCTCAAAACAGTGTAAACTAGAATCACCCCGGTTAAAAGTGGGATAACTTCTTCGTCATTACTCCTATGATATTGATTATATTTCAGGGTGATTATCCACTGATTTATGAGTCCAAATCAAGCTTCTTACATCGTGATTCATTCTGGTTTGATTAGAATCAAGAAGAAATTACAAAATCTCCAAACAGGGTAAGCTGGAATCACTGCGGTTAAAAGTGGGATAACTTCTTCATCATAACTCCTATGATATTGATTCAACTTCAGGGTGATTATCCACTGATTTATGAGTCCAAATCAAGCTTCTTAAATCGTGATTCATTCTGGTTTGATTAGAATCAAGAAGAAATTGCAAAATCTTCAAACAGGGTTAATTGGAATTACTTCGGTTAAAAGTGGGGTAACTTCTTCATCATAACTCCTATGATATTGATTCAACTTCATGGTGATTATCCACTGATTTATGAGTCCAAATCAATATTCTTACATCGTGATTCATTCTGGTTTGATTAGAATCAAGAAAAAAATGCAAAATCTTCAATCAGGGTAAACTGGAATCAATTCGGTTAAAGGTGGGATAACTTCTTCACCATAACTCCTATAATATTGATTCAATTCCAGGGTGATTATAAAATGATTTATGATTCCAAATCAAGATGCTTACATCGTGATTCATTCTTCTTTGATTAGAATCAAGAAGAAATTGCCAAATCTCAAAATAGTGTAAACTAGAATTACCTCGGTTAAAAGTGGGATAACTTCCTCATCATAACTCCTATGATATTGATTAAATTTCATTGTGTTTATCCACTGATTTATGAGTCCAAATCAAGCTTCTTACATCGTGATTCATTCTGGTTTGATTAGAATCAAGAAGAAATTGCAAAATCTCCAAACAGGGTAAACTGGAATCACTTCGGTTAAAAGTAGGATAACTTCTTCATCATAACTTCTATGATATTGATTCAATTGCAAGGTGATTATCCACTGATTTATGAGTCCAAATCAAGCTTCTGACATCGATATTCATTCTGGTTTGATTAGAATCAAGAAGAAAATGCAAAATCTCCAAATAGGGTAAACTGGAATCACTTCGGTTAAAGGTGGGATAACTTCTTCATCATAACTCCTATGATATTGATTCAACTTCAGGGTGATTATAAACTAATTTATGAGTCCAAATCAACCTTCTTACATCGTGATTCATTATGGTTTGATTAGAATCAAGAAGAAATTGCAAAATCTCCAAACAGGGTAAACTGGGATTACTTCGGTTAAAAGTGGGATAACTTCTTCATCATAACTCCTATGATATTGATTCAACTCCAGGGTGATTATCCACTGATTTATGAGTCCAAATCAAGCTTCTTACATCTTGATTCATTCTGGTTTGATTAGAATCAAGAAAAAATTACAAAATCTCTAAACAGGGTAAACTGTAATCACTTCGGTAAAAGTGGGATAACTTCTTCATCATAACTCCTATGATATTGATTCAACTTCTGGGTGATTATACACTGATTTATGAGTCAAAATCAAGCTTCTTACATCGTGATTCATTCTAGTTTGATTAGAATCAACAAGAAAATGCAAAATCTCCAAACAGGATAAATTGGAATCACTTCGGTTAAAGGTGGGATAACTTCTTCATCATAACTCCTATGATATTGATTCAACTTCAGGGTGATTATAAACTGATTTATGAGTCCAAATCAAGCTTCTTACATCGTGATTCATTCTGGTTCGAATAGAATCAAGAAGAAATTGCAAAATCTCCAAACAGGGTAAACTAGAATCAATTCGGTTAAAGGTTGGATAACTTCTTCACCATAACTCCTATAATATTGATTCAATTTCAGGGTGATTATAAAATGATTTATGATTTCAAATCAAGCTCCTTACATCGTGATTCATTCGGCTTTGATTAGAATCAAGAAGAAATTGCAAAATCTCCAAACATGGTAAACTGGAATCACTTCGGTTAAAAGTGGGATAACTTCTTCATCATAACTCCTATGATATTGATTCAACTTCAGGGTGATTATCCACTGATTTATGAGTCCAAATCAAGCTTCTTAAATCGTGATTCATTCTGGTTTGATTAGAATCAAGAATAAATTGCAAAATCTTCAAACAGGGTTAATTGGAATTACTTCGGTTATAAGTGGGGTAACTTCTTCATCATAACTCCTATGATATTGATTCAACTTCATGGTGATTATCCACTTATTTATGAGTCCAAATCAATATTCTTACATCGTGATTTATTCTGGTTTGATTAGAATCAATAAAAAAATGCAAAATCTCCAATCAGGGTAAACTGGAATCAATTCGGTTAAAGGTGGGATAACTTCTTCACCATAACTCCTATAATATTGATTCAATTCCAGGGTGATTATAAAATGATTTATAATTCCAAATCAAACTGCTTACATCGTGATTCATTCTGCTTTGATTAGAATCAAGAAGAAATTGCCAAATCTCAAAACAGTGTAAACTAGAATTACCTCGGTTAAAAGTGGGATAACTTCCTCATCATAACTCCTATGATATTGATTAAATTTCAGGGTGATTATCCACTGATTTATGAGTCCAAATCAAGCTTCTTACATCGTGATTCTGATGCGTCCCTAGGATGCTCTTTGGTTGATGGGAATGGATAATCCTTGCAAGAACGAATCTAAAGACTCAAGTCCTTCAAGGCGTGTGGATCGGATGGTGACACAAGAGGGATGAATGAACTCTTGATACTCCTAGGTGAATGGTTTGGATATTACACACCAAACTAAGCACCCTTAACTCTGGATATGACACACCAGAACTCGGCACACTTCTTTTAGAGAGAGAGAGAGCCGCAAAAGATGAATGACTTCAATAGATAAAGGTTGCGTGAGTACAATAGGGCATAAGGGACCCTTTAAATAAGAAACCAGAGACATGCCTCTTAGGGTTTCGACAATGATTCAAAAAAGGAAAGAAATAAAAACTATAGTCTAAAGTTTAAAATGAAATAACAAGTAACTTCTATTAGACTTGGACCGAGTGTAGCACTTAGGTGATTTGTAGACATGTTGTGGCCTCGTTAAAAACCTTCCTTCTAGAAAACCTCGTGGGACAAAACCAAAAGCAAGGAAAAGAGCACGCACTCCATGTCTGCCTAGACACTACCTCAGTTTGGTGTAGAGATGGCTTGAATGGTGATCAAGACATCTCGGATCAAACCTTGTCCAAGACCTTCTTGTTGTGGATGTGAAGTGAGTAATCCAACAACATTCTCATTAAGCTTCTTGACTCTGGAACGAGTCATGGGACCTTCCTGAATGGTTAGAGCATCTTCATCAAATGGTTGATGCATTGTGGCTTCTTGTTGCTCATCTAAACTCTCCCCATTGTCTTCCTTAGTGATCCGGTCCATGATCACATCATCCCCTCCCTCTTGAAAAGGATTTGTCCTCAAATCAGGTCCATCTACAACAAAAGGAGCCAAGTCAGTGACATTGAAGCTATTTGATACATCGTACTTACCTTGGAGATCAAGCTTGTAGGCATTGTCATTGATCTTGTGGATGATCTCAAAGGGTCCATCAACCCTTGGCATTAGTTTGGACTTCCTCTCGTTGGGGAACCTATCCTTCCTTAGGTGCAACCAGACTTGGTCACCAACTTCAAAGGTCCTCACACGTCTCCCCTTGTTTGCTTGCTTCTCATACAGCTTGGTCTTCTGCTCAATGTTTAGTCTAGCCTTCTCATGAATCTGTTGAACCAACTCGGCTTTCTTCTTGCCATCTAGACTTGTCCTTTCACACTCAGGTAAAGGCATTAGATCCAAAGGAGAGGTGGGATTGAACCCATAAACAATTTCAAAGGGTGAATACTTAGAGGCAGAATGCATAGCATGATTGTATGCAAATTCACAATGTGGTAAGTATTCTTCCCATGTTCTTAAGTTCTTTCTAATGAATGCACGCAGGAGTGTCCCTAATGTCCTATTAACTACCTCAGTTTGCCCATCAGTTTGTGGATGACATGTAGTAGAAAACAAAAGCTTAGTGCCTAACTTAGACCAAAGTGTCTTCCAAAAGTAACTAAGAAACTTAGTGTCCCTATCAGAAACTATGGTTCTAGGCATGCCATGCAAACGTACAACCTCCTTAAAGAACAAGTTAGCTATATGCAATGCATCATCAGTCTTATGACATGCTATGAAATGTGCCATCTTAGAGAACCTATCAACTACAACAAAGATTGAATCCTTTCCAGTCCTAGTTCTAGGCAAACCAACAATGAAATCCATAGAAATGTCATTCCAGGGATGGTGTGGAATAGGTAAAGGAGTATACAAACCCTGGTTTTGAACTTGGGACTTGGCATGCTTGCAAGTAGCACACCTTTCACATATCCTCTCCACATCTCTCTTCATATGCGGCCAATAAAAATGATCCTGTAAAACTTTTAAGGTCTTGGCAATCCCAAAGTGTCCCATTAGACTGCCCCCATGGGATTCCCTGACAAAAAGGTCTCTCAAAGAGCAATTAGGCACACACAATCTATTGTCAAAGAATAAGTATCCTTCCTTTCTAAAGTAATGCCCTGAGGCAAACTTTGCACATGAAGCATAAGCTTCCTTGAAATCAAGATCAGTATCATACATATCCTTTATCTGCTCAAATCCAAGTAACTTAGCATCTAAAGTTGTCAAGAGAACATACCTCCGAGATAGTGCATCAGCAACTACATTCTCCTTACCTTGTTTGTACTTGATCACGTATGGGAAGGTCTCAATGAATTCAACCCACCTTGCGTGTCTCTTGCTAAGCTTACTCTGCCCTTTTAAATACTTGAGGGACTCATGATCAGTGTGGATGACAAACTCCTTGGGCCACAAGTAATGTTGCCACGTTTGTAATGCCCTCACCAAGGCATAGAGCTCTTTGTCATAGGTTGCATAGTTGAGTGTGGCTCCTCCAAGCTTCTCACTGAAATATGCAATGGGTTTCCTATCCTGCATCAACACGGCACCAGATACCAATTCCTGATAGTGATCATGGACCGGATCACTAAGGAGGACAATGGGGAGAGTTTAGATGAGCAACAAGAAGCCACAATGCATCAACCATTTGATGAAGATGCTCTAACCATTCCTGAAGGTCCCATGACTCGTTCCAGAGTCAAGAAGCTCAAGGAGAATGTTGTTGGATTACTCACTTCACATCCACAACAAGAAGGTCTTGGACAAGGTTTGATCCGAGATGTCTTGATCACCATTCAAGCCATCTCTACACCAAACTGAGGTAGTGTCTAGGCAGACATGGAGTGCGTGCTCTTTTCCTTGCTTTTGGTTTTGTCCCACGAGGTTTTCCAGGAGGAAGGTTTTTAACGAGGCCACAACATGTCTACAAATCACCTAAGTGCTACACTCGGTCCAAGTCTAATAGAAGTTACTTGTTATTTCATTTTAAACTTTAGACTATAGTTTTTATTTCTTTCCTTTTTTGAATCATTGTCGAAACCCTAAGAGGCATGGTCTCTGGTTTCTTATTTAAAGGGTCCCTTATGCCCTATTGTACTCACGCAACCTTTATCTATTGAAGTCATTCATCTTTTGCGGCTCTCTCTCTCTCTAAAAGAAGTGTGCCGAGTTCTGGTGTGTCATATCCAGAGTTAAGGGTGCTTAGTTTGGTGTGTAATATCCAAACCATTCACCTAGGAGTATCAAGAGTTCATTCATCCCTCTTGTGTCACCATCCGATCCACACGCCTTGAAGGACTTGAGTCTTTAGATTCGTTCTTGCAAGGATTATCCATTCCCATCAACCAAAGAGCATCCTAGGGACGCATCAAGTGGTATCAGAGCAACTTTGGTTGGGAAGTACTCGTTCTCTCTTTGTTTTTGATTCTTGTTGATTTCTTGTTTACTTTTGTTAATCGCATCCGTGTAGCATCTTGTGTTTCCCGGTTGTGTTCTTTTGTTATTCAATCCGTGTTCAATCTAAATTAACTTGAATAAGCATTAGAACTCTTTTACCTTAGGGCTGCTCGTGACTGCATGAAAGTTTAGACAAGAATTTCAAACTTTCCTTATTTGATTCATCCGGAAACCCTAGTGAGAGAAAAACCCTAAGCCGCATACCTTTGCTTGTCGATTGTTTTGTGTCTTGCTCTGAGTTGTTTATCCCCTAGAACACGAGTAAGAGAAGCTTATTAGGTTTCTAGGAAAGCTTAGAAGAGTTTAGGAAAAAGTTTAGAAGCTATTCCATTCTGCTTGAAACCGATTTCCTTTTCTTAGGCAATTTCCATTTCACTTTGTCTTGCATTGTACGATTCTTTGCTTTTCCTTTTTACTTGTTTTTCTTTTCCTTTTTGCTTGTCTTCTTCCCTAGAACTTTTACTGGTTGTCTTGTTTGTTTATAAGCAGGCACAATGGTGTCCGAGTCTGAGGAAGAGGCCGAACTCGTCAGGAGAAACAAACTCCTCATGGAAGCAATGACCAATCAACTTAACCAAAGTATGGTGGCAACCATGACCGAGATGATGAGGACCAACCTCAATGACATCAGGAGAGAACTGAGAGAAGACATAAGAAGGGCTACTAGTCACTTACCAAACCAAGAGACTAGGAGAGAAGAGAGACCACAATCGGCACACCAAGCCAATCGCCAAACCACTCGCCAAGAGCATGATGGTTATGAGGAGACTGATGAAGAGTATGATCACTTTAGTTCATCCTCAAGAAGACCTAGGCGTGCCCATGAGAGAAGAGTGAATCAAGGAGATGATCTTGCCGGTTTGAAGATCAAGATACCCCCATTCCATGGCAAGGCTGATCCGGATGCATACCTTGAGTGGGAGAAGAAGATTGAGCTAGTCTTCCAGTGCAAGCAATACACCAACCACAAGAAGATTCAAATTGCTGCCACTGAGTTCTATGACTATGCCTTGAGTTGGTGGGATCAATACCTCACCACTCGTAGAAGGAATGGAGAGGAACCGGTTGAGACTTGGACAGAGATTGAAGTCAATCATGCGCAAGAGGTTTGTTCCA
>CAJHQQ010005787.1:0-14126 GCA_905132885.1 Moricandia moricandioides | reverse complement strand
AAGTTGCTCTGATACCACCTGATGCGTCCCTAGGATGCTCTTTGGTTGATGGGAATGGATAATCCTTGCAAGAACGAATCAAAAGACTCAAGTCCTTCAAGGCGTGTGGATTGGATGGTGACACAAGAGGGATGGATGAACTCTTGATACTCCTAGATGAATGGTTTGGATATTACACACCAAACTAGACACCCTTAGGCTCTGGATATGACACACCAGACTCGGCACACTTATTTTAGAGAGAGAGAGAGCCGCAAAAGATGAATGAACTTGTTTAATAAAGACTGGATGATTACAAGAGGGTGTAGAGAACCCTTTAAATAGGAAACCAGAGAACATACTCTCTAGGGTTTCGACCATAAACAAAAAAAGGAAAGAAAGAAAACTATAGTCTAAGTTTAACATAAGTTTAGAATGAAATAAAAATGGAACTTCATGTAGTCTTGGACCGAGAATAGCACTTAGGTGATTTGTAGACAAGTTGTGGCCTCGTTAAAAACCTTCCTCCTGGAAAACCTCGTGGGACAAAACCAAAAGCAAGGAAAAGAGCACGCACTCCATGTCTGCCTAGACACTACCTCAGTTTGGTGTAGAGATGGCTTGAATGGTGATCAAGACATCTCGGATCAAACCTTGTCCAAGACCTTCTTGTTGTGGATGTGAAGTGAGTAATCCAACAACATTCTCCTTTAGCTTCTTGACTCTGGAACGAGTCATGGGACCTTCAGGAATGGCTAGAGCATCCTCACCGAGTGGTTGATGCATTGTGGCTTCATGTGGCTCATCTAGACCCTCCTTGTCCTCCTTAGTGATCCGGTCCATGATCACCTCATATGCACTCTTAAAGGTTGCATGCTTGGTGCTTTCCAGGATCACATCAGTTCCTTATCCTTGTACTCCTTCTTAACGGTTGAGGTTGAGGTACTTCAGGTTGTTCTTCCTCAATCTCTCCTTCTTCTTCCTGGTTTGGCCCTTCCTCATCTTCATTTCCTTGATCCACACCTTGATCATGTTGTGAGCCTGATGATTCTTCCTCAAATTGCTCATGAGCATCAGGTTCATTTCCCCCCTCATGGTCGAGGTGGGGTTCCTGACCATCCATATCCACAGTAGGTGGACCTTGTTGTTGTTTACTTCCACCATTGTGATCCTGAGATAAGTTAATCCCAAGACTCTCCAAAATAATCCTCAAGTTTGCAGCCTTATCTGATGTCAAGTCCTTTAACTCTGCTTGGTTCTTTTCTTCATAGAACCCTCTTTCTTCTACAAACTTCACATCCCTTGAAATAACCACCCTCCTAGTTACTGGATCATAGCATTTGTATCCCTTCTGAGTTGGTGAGTAGCCAATGAACATCCCCTTGGTACTCTTTGCTTCCAACTTGTTTCTGAGTTCTCCTGGTTTGTGAACAAAGCAAAGACACCCAAAGACTCGCAGATGATCTAAGGTTGGCCTATACTTGTTCAAAACTTCAAAAGGTGACTGATCATGAAGAACTCTGGTTGGGGTTCGGTTGATCAAGTAACAAGCAGTGGCAACCGCATCACTCCAGAACCTCTTGGGTACATTTGCTTGGAACATCATGGACCGAGCAACCTCCATAAGGTGTCTATTCTTCCTTTCTGCTACTCCATTCTGTTGTGGAGTGTAAGGGCAGCTTGTTTGATGAAGAATGCCATGTTGAACTAGATGTAGCTTGAATGCTTGACTTGTGTATTCTCCACCATTATCTGATCTAAAAACTTTCAGCTTAGCATTGAAATGGTTAGTCACATAAGTGTGAAAGTTTCTAAATGCATCAAGCACCCTATCTTTAGATGGAATCAAGGTTATCCAGGTGTATTTCGATTTTTCATCTATGAATGTGACGAAGTACTTATGATTCTCTCTAGACAAGCAAGGAGCAGTCCAAACATCCGAATGTATTAGATCAAAGCAATTATCATAGATAGTAGTGGACTTATGGAAAACAGTCTTACAATGCTTGCCTAAAATACAAGCTTCACAATCATTATTTTCAAACACAACACCTGGAACCATTAAGTTTAAAGCTCTAACATGAGGGTGTCCTAGTCTAGCATGCCACAAAGCATTCTTATTTAAAGTAAAAGCAGAAGTAGAAGTAAAAGAACAATTATGATCAGGCAACACATTAATCTCTTCAAGTAGATATAGGTCTCCTTTTGTAACTCCTTGCCCAATAACACGGTTGCTTTCAATATCCTGAAACTTAACATCATTAGGACTAAAGATAACTTTGCATTTGAGATCATTAGTGCATTTCTTAACAGATAGCAAGTTTGAAGTAAACTCAGGCATATAAAAGGCTCTAGACTCCTTATCAAACAGTTTTAATTTGCCTATACCCCTTATTGGAATCCTATCACCATTAGCAATCATAACATGTCCATGAGCAGGTTCTATTTCTTTAATAAGACTAGTATCACTAATCATATGATGTGATGCACCTGAATCAACTATCAGTGGTTTAGACATGCTACAAGCACTAAGAGATAGACCAGCAGTCCTAGAGTGAGTATAAGCATCAGTTTGATCATAAAGGCTAGTAACTCTAGATGCACCAAATGAATATCCCCTGAGGTTACCAAAGATGTTACCATTGTCCTTGAGCATCTTGATGAGAGCATCCATCTCTGATCTGCGGATGAACTCATGCTCATTTGGGCGGTTGGTTGGTTGAGCAGTGTAGGTCGCCAATGCCTTGTTCTCACCACCTTCTCTTCCTTCAGCCTCTGATGCCCGGTTTGATGTTCCTGCTCCACTCATCAAATGCTGATCACTTCCTCCATTGCTCACGTTTGCCCTTGCATCTCTATCCTTTATGAACTTGTTTGGCTTGAGATGTGGGTGGAGGATCCAGCACTGATGCTTCTTGTGACCTTGTCTCTTGCAATGCTCACAGTTTCCATTAAACCTTCTTTCTTCATACTTGTTCACCCTGTTGGCTTGAGGGACTTCAGCTTGATTAGCCAAGGTAAGCTCCCCCTTTCCTCCAAATAGCCCCAATGAACCTTGTTCCTTCTGGATTTGTGCGCAGACTTCTTCTAGAGTGGGTAACTTCTCAGCTCGCAGGATGTGCTTTACCAAGTCATTATAGGTAGAGTTAAGCGTGAGTAGTAAACCAAAGACCTTGTCTTGTTCACGCCTTTCATTAAGCTCATCTGGATCGGTTGTGCTTGGCCTCAGCATCTCAAGCTCTGACCACAAAGCTCTAAACTTCCCAAGATGCTTTGTGAACTCCATATCTTCTTGTGCCAAGTTGTTTATGGCTCGCTTGATCTCAAACACACGAGTAAGGTTTGAGATGTTTCCATATACCTTCTGGAGAGTATCCCACAGGTCCTTTGCCTTCTCACAGTAGCTGTAAGCCTCTAGGATTGATGGATCTAGAGAGCTTTGAAGGATGGACATCACCAGGTTATCCTCCTGGATCCACTTCACTTCATCACACACAACAATCTCCTTGTCGCCTTCATGAGTAATGAGTTTTGGAGCTTCATCCTCAAGGATGTGGTTCCACAAACCCTTACTCCCCACTGCTGTCTTCACCACACGAGACCATAGGAGGTAGTTTCCTCCCTTTAGAATCACTGGAATCACCGTAGTCTTTGTTCCCTCCATCTTGAAGCTTCCCGGATGAAAAAGGTGTTCTTGAGTGTTCTTGAGCAAGAAATGAAATCAAACCCCAGATTCAAGCGAACCTGGCTCTGATACCATGAAAACTAAAGAGATATCTGAGGTTATATGAGTATTTGAGACAAAGAAAGAGATTAGAAAAGAGATTAGAAGAGATTTGGAGACTAAAGCTTGAAACGAGACTAAGAAACCATTTCTGGATATGAAGAACACTAGAGAGAATAAGAGAGACTCGAAAACATTGCTTGATTGATTAATGAGAAGGGTTACAACATATATAGGGAAAGTTAAGGCTGAGCTTAACAGATACAAGATAAGGTTTCAACCTAAGCGTGTGTAGTCAAGGCTTTAGGCGCGCCTGGTTTGATATACTTGGACGAGGAGCTTCGCATGCTTGATTCCTTTGGCATCTTGACCAGATGCTCTAGCCAGCCTGTCCAGACGCGGAGTAACCTTATCCATAAGGTTCAGTGCACGTAGACACACGGAGGGAAGAAGGAAAGCTTATCCGCGGCAAGGTAACTTCTCTAGTTTTCACCCGGGTAACTTTGGTCGACCCAAACTTGCTTTTGGTCGACTAATGGTTGTACGGCCAACCTGTACGGCCTTGTACGGATTCTGTACGGACAACCCAACTTCATTCCTTCTCATTTCCTCAGCATTTCCCACTCTCCATTCATAGATCATAATCCCTTCTCTTATTTGGTTCAACACTATGGCCTAAGGAGTTTGTCATACACACTGATCATGAGTCCCTCAAGTACCTAAAAGGACAGAGTAAGCTTAGCAAGAGACACGCAAGATGGGTTGAGTTTATTGAGACATTTCCCTATGTCATCAAATACAAACAAGGTAAAGAAAACATAGTTGCTGATGCACTATCCCGAAGGTATGTTCTCTTGACCACTCTAGATGCCAAGCTACTAGGTTTTGAACAAATCAAAGGTATGTATGAGGATGATCCTGACTTCAGAGAAGTTTATAAATCTTGTGAGAAACTTGCTACGGGTCATTACTTTAGGCATGATGGATTCTTATTCTATGACAATCGCCTTTGTGTACCTAATTGTTCTTTGAGAGACTTGTTTGTCAGGGAATCCCACGGAGGAAGTCTAATGGGACATTTTGGAATTGCCAAAACTCTTAAGGTCTTGCAGGATCATTTCTTTTGGCCACACATGAAAAGAGATGTTGAGAGAGTCTGTGGAAGGTGTACAACGTGCAAGCAAGCTAAGTCTAAAGTCCAGTCCCATGGTTTGTACACTCCCTTACCCATTCCTTATCATCCGTGGAATGATATTTCTATGGACTTCATTGTAGGACTGCCTAGAACTAGAACTGGAAAGGATTCTATCTTTGTTGTAGTAGATAGATTTTCTAAGATGGCACATTTCATAGCTTGTCACAAGACTGATGATGCATTACATGTTGCTAACTTGTTCTTTAAGGAGATAGTACATTTGCATGGCATGCCTAGAACTATTGTATCAGATAGAGATGCTAAGTTCTTGAGTTACTTTTGGAAGACCCTTTGGTCTAAACTAGGCACTAAACTGTTGTTCTCTACTACTTGTCATCCGCAAACTGATGGGCAAACTGAGGTAGACAATAGGACACTAGGAACTCTCTTGCGTGCATTCATCAAAAAGAACTTGAAATCATGGGAAGACTATTTGCCTCATTGTGAATTTGCATATAATCATTCAGTGCATTCTGCTTCTAAGTTCTCCCCTTTTGAAATTGTTTATGGGTTCAATCCCACCTCTCCTTTGGATCTAATGCCTTTACCTGAGTGTGAAAGAGTTAGTATTGATGGCAAGAAGAAAGCAGAGATGGTGCAACAAATCCATGAACAAGCAAGGCGCAATATTGAGGAAAAGACAAAGCAGTATGTCAAACAAGCCAACAAAGGCAGGCGTGAGATGGTCTTTGAAGTAGGTGACAAAGTGTGGGTTCACCTTAGAAAGGAGAGATTTCCAAATGAAAGGAAATCCAAACTAATGTCAAGGATAGATGGTCCATTCGAGATCATTAAGAAAATCAGCAACAATGCATACAAGCTGGACCTCCAAGGTAAGTATGATGTATCTAATAGCTTCTATGTTACTGATTTGGTTCCTTTTGTGGCAGATGAAACAGATTTGAGGACAAATCCTTTTCAAGTGGGAGAGGATGATGTGATCATGGACCAGTGCAACAAGGAAGAGGATGCAACCAGGAATGCAACCATGGATCAATCAGCTAGTGAAGATGTCTTAGCCATTCCAGAAGGTCCCATGACTCGTTCTAGAACTAAGAAACTAAATGGAGCCATTGGAGGATTACTTAGACTCGTATGGAAACAAGAAGAAGGTCTTGGACAAAGCTTGATGATCCGAGATACCTTGATCACCATTCAAGCTATCTCCTCATCTAGCTGAGTTAGTACTTAGGCAAGTACTTGGGTGTGCTCTTTTCCTTGCTCTTGGTTTTGTCCCAAAGAGGTTTTCTGGAGGAAGGTTTTTAACGAGGCCTCAAGCTACTTCACACATCACCTAGGTGCTAATATCGGTCCAAGCCTAAAGGAGACTATTCTATCTATTTATCTTATGTTATGTTTTAGACTATAGTTTCTATGTTATGTTATTTCTCGAAACCTAAAGGCATATGCCTCGGTTTCTCTATTTAAACTCTTGTAAACTCTCATTCTGAAACAAGCAGTCTTTTATCAAAAACCTTTTGTCTACTCTTTCTCTCTTCTTTGTCGAGTGTGAGAGCTTGCTGGTGAGTCATATCCGGCGTCTAAGGGTTCTAGTTTGGTGTGTCATATCTGATCTAGATCCTAGGAGTATCAAGGAGTCCATCCGCATCTCTTTGTGTCACCAATCGATCCACATACCTTGATAAACTTGAGTCTCTGATTCGTTTAGGCAAGGATCTATCCCATCTGATCCAGAGAAACATCCTAGGATCATATTACCTACCTCTTATGGTCTTTAAATAACTATTGTAATGAACCAAAAAGATCCAAGAAAATATGTTTCTCTCATTCTTGTTTCCTCTCTCTCTCTCTCTCTCGCAGAAATCTCACTCTCTCTCTCTAGATTTTACCTAAACTCTCAATAAATCTCACCTTAATTCTCTTAAACTTTCACAAACTTGATCTCCAAGGTAAGTATGATGTATCAAATAGCTTCAATGTCACTGACTTGGCTCCTTTTGCTGTAGATGAACCTGATTTGAGGACAAATCCTTTTCAAGAGGGAGGGGATGATGTGATCATGGACCGGATCACTAAGGAGAACAAGGAGAGTCTAGATGAGCCACATGAAGCCACATTGCACCAGCAGCCTGGTGATGATGCTCTAGTCATTCCTGAAGGTCCCATGACTCGTTCCAGAGTCAAGAAGCTTAAAGAGAATGTTGTTGGATTACTCACTTCACATCCACAACAAGAAAGTCTTGGACAAGGTCTGATCCGAGATGTCTTGATCACCATTCAAGCCATCTCTACATCAAGCTGAGTTAGTGTCTAGGCAAGACATGGGGTGCGTGCTCTTTTCCTTGCTTTTGGTTTTGTCCCATGAGGTTTTCCGGAGGAAGGTTTTTAACGAGGCCACAACTTGTCTTCACATCACTTAGTGATGTGATCATGGAAAGCACCAAAGAATGGAAGCATGAACCTGAAGAGCTTGTAGCTGAGGATGCAACCTTTAAGAGTGCATATGATGTGATCATGGACCGGATCACTAAGGAGAACAAGGAGAGTCTAGATGAGCCACATGAAGCCACATTGCACCAGCAACCTGGTGATGATGCTCTAGCCATTCCTGAAGGTCCCATGACTCGTTCCAGAGTCAAGAAGCTTGGAGAATGTTGTTGGATTACTCACTTCACATCCACAACAAGAAAGTCTTGGACAAGGTCTGATCCGAGATGTCTTGATCACCATTCAAGCCATCTCTACATCAAGCTGAGTTAGTGTCTAGGCAAGACATGGGGTGCGTGCTCTTTTCCTTGCTTTTGGTTTTGTCCCACGAGGTTTTCCGGAGGAAGGTTTTTAACGAGGCCACAACTTGTCTTCACATCACCTAAGTCCTATCTCGGTCCAAGACTATAGAAGTTACATTTTCATTTTATTTCATTTAAAAGCTTATGTTAAACTCTAGTTTCCTTTTTTGGTCATTGTCGAAACCCTAGAGATATGTCTCTGGTTTCTTATTAAAAGAGGTCTCTACACCCTCTTGTATTCATCCAGCTTTTTAATAAACAAGTATCTTTCTCCTTGACGGCTCTCTCTCTAGAAAGTGTGTCGAGTCTGGTGTGTAGTATCCAGAGACCTAAGGGTGTCTAATTTGGTGTGTCATATCCGAGTTATTCATCTAGGAGTATCAAGAGATCATCCATCCCTCTTGTGTCACCATTCAATCCACAAACCTTGAAGGACTTGAGTCTCTGATTCGTTCTTGCAAGGATCTATCCATTCCCATCAACCAAAGAGCATCCTAGGGACGCATCAAGTTATCCCACTTTTAACCGAAGTGATTCCAATTTACCATTTTTGGAGATTTGGCAATTTCTTCTTGATACTAATAAAACCAGAATGAATCACGATGTAAGAAGCTTGATTTGGACTCATAAATCAGTGGATAATCACCCTGAAGTTGAATCAATATCATAGTAGTTATGATGAAGAAGTTATCCCACTTTTGACCGAAGTGATTCCAATTTATCCTGTTTGGAGATTTGGCAATTTCTTCTTGATTCTAATCAAACCAGAATGAATAACGATGTATGAATCTTGATGTGGACTCATAAATCAGTGGATCATTACCCCGAAGTAGAATCAATATCATAGGAGTTATGATGAAGAAGTTATCCCACTTTTAACCGAAGTGATTCCAGTTTACCCTGTTTGGAGATTTGGTAATTTCTTCTTGATACTAATAAAACCAGAATGAATCACGATGTAAGAAGCTTGATTTGGACTCATAAATCAGTGGATAATCACCCTGAAGTTGAATCAATATCATAGGAGTTATGATGAAGAAGTTATCCCACTTTTAACCGAAGTGATTCCAGTTTACCCTTTTTAGAGATTTGACAATTTCTTCTTAATTCTAATCAAACTAGAATGAATAACAATGTAAGAATCTTGATGTGGCCTCATATATCAGTGGATCATCACCCCGAAGTTGAATCAATATCATAGGAGTTATGATGAAGAAGTTATCCCACTTTTAACCGAAGTGATTCCAGTTTACTCTTTTTGGAGATTTGACAATTTCTTATTAATTCTAATCAAACTATAATGAATAACAATGTAAGAATCTTGATGTGGACTCATATATCAGTGGATCATCACCCCGAAGTTGAATCAATATCATAGGAGTTATGATGAAGAAGTTATCACACTTTTAACCGAAGTGATTCCAGTTTACCCTTTTTGGAGATTTGGCAATTTCTTCTTAATTCTAGTCAAACTAGAATGAATAACGATGTAAGAATCTTGATGTGGACTCATATATCAGTGGATCATCACCCCGAAGTAGAATCGAGATCATAGGAGTTATGATGAAGAAGTTATCCCACTTTTAACCGAAGTGATTCCAATTTACCCTGTTTGGAGATTTGGCAATTTCTTCTTGATACTAATAAAACCAGAATGAATCACGATGTAAGAAGCTTGATTTGGACTCATAATCAGTGGATAATCACCCTGAAGTTGAATCAATATCATAGGAGTTATGATGAAGAAGTTATCCCACTTTTAACCGAAGTGATTCCAGTTTACCCTTTTTGGAGATTTGGCAATTTCTTCTTGATACTAATAAAACCAGAATGAATCACGATGTAAGAAGCTTGATTTGGACTCATAAATCAGTGGATAATCACCCTGAAGTTGAATCAATATCATAGGAGTTATGATGAAGAAGTTATCCCACTTTTAACCGAAGTGATTCCAGTTTACCTTGTTTGGAGATTTGGCAATTTCTTCTTGATACTAATAAAACCAGAATGAATCAAGATGTAAGAATCTTGATGTGGACTCATAAATCAGTGGATAATCACCCAGAAGTTGAATCAATATCATAGGAGATATGATGAAGAAGTTATCCCACTTTTAACCGAAGTGATTCCAATTTACCATTTTTGGAGATTTGGCAATTTCTTCTTGATACTAATAAAACCAGAATGAATCACGATGTAAGAAGCTTGATTTGGACTCATAAATCAGTGGATAATCACCCTGAAGTTGAATCAATATCATAGTAGTTATGATGAAGAAGTTATCCCACTTTTAACCGAAGTGATTCCAATTTACCCTGTTTGGAGATTTGGCAATTTCTTCTTGATTCTAATCAAACCAGAATGAATAACGATGTAAGAAGCTTGAATTGGACTCATAAATCAGTGGATCATCACCCTGAAGTAGAATCAATATCAGAGGAGTTATGATGAAGAAGTTATCCCACTTTTAACCGAAGTGATTCCAGTTTACCCTGTTTGGAGATTTGGCAATTTCTTCTTGATACTAATAAAACCAGAATGAATCACGATGTAAGAAGCTTGATTTGGACTCATAAATCAGTGGATAATCACCCTGAAGTTGAATCAATATCATAGGAGTTATGATGAAGAAGTTATCCCACTTTTAACCGAAGTGATTCCAGTTTACCCTTTTTGGAGATTTGACAATTTCTTCTTGATTCTAATCAAACTAGAATGAATAACGATGTAAGAATCTTGATGTGGACTCATATATCAGTGGATCATCACCCCGAAGTTTAATCAATATCATAGGAGTTATGATGAAGAAGTTATCCCACTTTTAACCGAAGTGATTCCAGTTTACCCTTTTTGGAGATTTGACAATTTCTTCTTGATTCTAATCAAACTAGAATGAATAATGATGTAAGAATCTTGATGTGGACTCATATATCAGTGGATCATCACCCCGAAGTTGAATCAATATCATAGGAGTTATGATGAAGAAATTATCCCACTTTTAACCGAAGTGATTCTAGTTTACCCTGTTTGGAGATTTGGTAATTTCTTCTTGATACTAATAAAACAGAAATGAATCACGATGTAAGAAGCTTGATTTGGACTCATTAATCAGTGTAGAATCACCCTGAAGTAGAATCAAGATCATAGGAGTTATGATGAAGAAATTATCCCACTTTTAACCGAAGTGATTCCATTTTACCCTGTTTGGAGATTTGACATTTTCTTCTTGATACTAATTTGATGCGTCCCTAGGATGCTCTTTGGTTGATGGGAATGGATAGATCCTTGCAAGAACGAATCAGAGACTCAAGTCCTTCAAGGCGTGTGGATTGAATGGTGACACAAGAGGGATGGATGATCTCTTGATACTCCTAGATGAACAACTTGGATATGACACACCAAATTAAACACCCTTAGGTCTCTGGATACTACACACCAGAACTCGACACACTTTCTAGAGAGAGAGCCGTCAAGGAGAAAGATACTTGTTTATTAAAAAGCTGGATGAATACAAGAGGGTGTAGAGACCTCTTTAAATAAGAAACCAGAGACATACCCTCTAGGGTTTCGACAATGACCAAAAAATGAAACTAGAGTTTAACATAAGCTTTTAAATGAAATGAAATAAAAAATGTAAACTTCTATAGTCTTGGACCGAGATAGGACTTAGGTGATGTGAAGACAAGTTGTGGCCTCGTTGTGGGACAAAACCAAAAGCAAGGAAAAGAGCACACACCCCATGTCTTGCCTAGACACTAACTCAGCTTGATGTAGAGATGGCTTGAATGGTGATCAAGACATCTCGGATCAGACCTTGTCCAAGACTTTGTTGTTGTGGATGTGAAGTGAGTAATCCAACAACATTCTCCTTAAGCTTCTTGACTCTGGAACGAGTCATGGGACCTTCAGGAATGGCTAGAGCGTCATCACCGGGTTGTTGATGCAATGTGGCTTCATGTGGCTCATCTAGACTCTCCTTGTCCTCCTTAGTGATCCGGTCCATGATCACATCATCCCCTCCCTCTTGAAAAGGATTTGTCCTCAAATCAGGTTCATCTACAGCAAAAGGAGCCAAGTCAGTGACATTGAAGCTATTTGATACATCATACTTACCTTGGAGATCAAATTTGTAGGCATTGTCATTGATCTTGTGGATGATCTCAAAGGGTCCATCAACCCTTGGCATCAGCTTGGACTTCCTCTCGTTGGGGAACCTATCTTTCCTCAGGTGCAACCACACTTGGTCACCAACTTCAAAGGTCCTCACACATCTCCCCTTGTTAGCTTGCTTCTCATAAAGCTTGGTCTTCTGCTCAATGTTTTGTCTAGCCTTCTCATGAATCTGTTGGACCATCTCTGCTTTCTTCTTGCCATCTAGACTTATCCTTTCACACTCAGGTAAAGGCATTAGATCCAAAGGAGAGGTGGGATTGAACCCATAAACAATCTCAAAAGGGGAATACTTAGAAGCATAATGCATAGCATGATTGTATGCAAATTCACAATGTGGTAAGTATTCTTCCCATGTCCTTAAGTTCTTTCTAATGAATGCACGCAGGAGTGTTCCTAAAGTCCTATTAACTACCTCAGTTTGCCCATCAGTTTGTGGATGACATGTAGTAGAAAACAATAGCTTAGTGCCTAGCTTAGACCAAAGTGTCTTCCAGAAGTAACTAGGAAACTTAGTGTCCCTATCAGAAACTATAGTTCTAGGCATGCCATGCAAACGTACAACCTCTTTAAAGAACAAGTTAGCTACATGTAATGCATCATCAGTCTTGTGACAAGCTATGAAATGTGCCATCTTAGAAAACCTATCAACAACAACAAAGATAGAATCCTTTCCAGTTCTAGTTCTAGGCAAACCAACAATAAAGTCCATAGAGATGTCACTCCAGGGATGGTGTGGAATGGGTAAAGGAGTATACAAACCCTGGGATTGAACTTGGGACTTGGCATGCTTGCAAGTAGCACACCTTCCACAGATTCTCTCTGTTGGAATTTCACAGAGTATGAAGTCGTGTGTGTTGGAATTTCACAGAGTATGAAGTCGTGTGTGTTGGAATTTCACAGAGTATGAAGTCGTGTGTGTTATGAGCAGGATGAACAGTGGTATTTGTAGCAGAGAACTCAAAATGAAGAAGAGAGTGGATCTGGTTTCTGCTAGTGTATACTTGAACCAGAAACAGAGATTAGAGAGAATAAAGAGAATAAGAAGAGATTCGAGTGAGAGTTAGAGAGATTTGAGAGATTAAGAAATTCTAGAGCAAGAAAACACTAAGCTTTTGTTTATAGAAGTGGAGAGGGGAAATCCCCCTTACTCCCTTCTTTTCTTCTTATTTCTTGTTGTTATTTTCGACCAGAGAGAGATACATTATATAGAGAGAGATAGATACATTAGGGTTTTTAAGATTCAAACAGAGCAAGTGGAGCCTTCTGCTTCCCAACGGTCATCTTGACAATTCAAACCAGTTTGAACACTGTGATGTAGTCGGTTCATGTAGTCGATTCATGTAGTCGACTATATGATGTAGTTGAGGCACGTAGTCGACTATATTATCGGACTATGTAGTTGATGCATGTAGTTGATGCATGTAATCGACTATATCACATGACTATGTCACCAGATCCCAAGTCTTTGCTCACAACCCTTTATAAAGCTTGTTGGGTTCAACTCCACTGCTCCATCTCAACTCCACTGCTCCATCTCATCTCTCATAAGATCATTTGTCTCTCTTCAAGTTAACACTCCCCCTCAAGCTTGACTATAGTGATCCTAAGTCAAGCTTGGAACCTTGAAGTCACTCCTCATTAAAAACCTTATGAGAGAAAACCCTCCTTAGGGATAAAACCCTCATAAGGAAAAGAGTAAGCTCTGTCAAGGCCTAGGGATTGGCCAATGAGTTCTTTGTGTCTAAACCAGTGTGGTGGACACAAAGAACTTTGGATCATGGCCCTCACTGTGGTGCAAGCTAATCCGACTTGGAATGCTCACCACTAACTCTTCTTGAGCTCATCTAGCCCATCTTCACACTGATCTTGGTTTCTCCCCCTTTTGTTGACATGAAGAAATAAAGAGCAAGAGAAGCAAGTGTTGACATGAAGACATAAAAGACAAAGAGGAAGAGAGTATGGCAAGAGAAGGATCCAGAATGATCAAATGAAGTTGTTCCGTACAGTTTAGGTCTACACTGACCTAACTTGGCTTACAAGACAAGGAAAGGGTTAGCTGAGAGGAAAAATCGACATCTGATGGAGGTGGCCAGGAGCATGATGTTCCATACAAGTGTACCTAAAAGGTTTTGGGGAGATGCAGTCATGACAGCATGCTACTTGATCAACCGGATTCCAACCAGAATTCTTCAAGACCAATCTCCATTTGAGGTATTGAACAAAACTAGACCATCTATTGATCATATGCGTGTGTTTGGGTGTCCTTGCTTTGTCTTGATACCAGGAGAGCAAAGAAATAAACTAG
>CAJHQQ010005786.1:0-14157 GCA_905132885.1 Moricandia moricandioides | reverse complement strand
CTCTTGTGTGAGTCGTTGCAGGTTCAAGATCTTGCTCGAGTGTCATTGACGTCTCCTGTTCTTGTTGATGTCGATGATGGTAGACGCAAGGTATGAATCACAAACACTCTAATCATGAAAAAAATTAGGGAGCATGCCATGGAGATTTTACGTAAATGACTTTCCAAAACTTTTAGGTGACAAATGAAGGATTGGAGCAAGGCTACTGTGTTGTTCCAAGCGAGAAAAGACTCCTCCTTCTAATTTCTTTTTTGAAGAAGAACCTAAACAAGAAAATTAGGGTGTTCTTCTCGACGTGCAAGTCGGTACAGTTCCATGCCGAAAACATGAAACTAATCAACGTGGATAGCTGTGACATCCATGGAGGACTGGACTAGAACCGAAGGACTAAAACCTTTTTCGATTTTATGAAAGCAGAGAAAGGTATTCTGTTGTGCACTGATGTGGCTGCTCGTGGTCTGGACATTCCTGCAGTGCTACGTATACACACTAGGTTCTCTCATTGATTATTAGTGTTTTTGAATACTCAAATAGTATTACTGACATCATATTGTTCTGTAGGACTGGATTATACAGTATGATCCTCCAGGAGAAGTACGTTGCCAACGACTATAATCTGAACAAGACAGCCAAGGATGCGTACCGGGCTTATATAGCAGCATACAATTCACATTCTCTGAAAAACATCTTTAATGTTCACCGGCTCGATCTCCAGGTATTGTTCACGAATCACACATATATAAACCATTGTTCTTGCAACATATTTTTGTGGGTTTCATATATTTGTTGTAATGGGATGTCACAGGCGGTTGCTCTGTCTTTCTGCTTCTCGTCGCCGCCAAAAGTGAATCTGAACATAGAAAGTGGAGCTGGGAAGGTGAGGAAGGCTAGGAATCAGCAAGTTCGTAATGGTTTCTCTCATTACAGTCCCTATGGCAAAGCAAAGTCCACACCAAAAGAGGCATGAAGTGTCTCCAAATGATTAGGACTGCCTGGAAAACCTTTTTTGTGTTTTATAAAAGTTACCAGTTTTAGACTAAAAAAAAAAAAAAAAAGTTACCAGTTTTGTTTAAAGATTAAACTGTACTCTCTTTTTTTATAAAAAAATTTAGGTTAAATGTTTCTTGTAATACTTCAGTAAGCTTATTATAAGAATTGTTTAATTTATTTAGGGCAGTTTTTTCACTACCAAGTTTTGTGTAAATATTAACTATAGTACTGTGATTTGTGATTTTTAAATGAAATGTTTCTTATAGTACTTTAACATGTACTAGATTTTAATCCATAAATTTAAAACGCGGGATTATACTTTGATAAAAATAATAATATAATAATGTATACATTGTATATAATTCTTTTATTAAAGTTGTTACATGATTTACTTAAACTGTTTTTGTATCTGTTAAATTTTTGGATCTTATAAAAAAAATTGTATTTTGTGATATGCATTAAAATTTTTATTTAATATTTTAAAAGTATATGAGAAATAATCATCAGAATTGTAATTTTTAGCTTTATTCAGTGTTTTCATTCTCGATTCGGACTTCCAGTCGAATCGATAAACCCGATGATCCACAGTCAAACTTGTAAACTTTGTTACATATATATAATCGAGTTCGAATTTAATGAAAATTTGTTAATTTAAAATTTGATAAAATTTGGTAAAAATGTAAAAACCTGCCACTAAACCCAAAAAAATCTGATAATATTTTAGAAAATTTAAATAAAATTTTCATGTAGTTTTAATCATATATAAAATTAAATAAATTATTTTTAGACCATTTCAGACAGATTTTAATCTTTATTGCTATCCACCGACCTGTTCTGAAATGTTTAACATTAGAATGGCTAGTAATTTTTATGATAAATGTCATTATAGCTTTCAAATTTTTGATAAATAAAAATGAGTGAATGATTAGAATAGGTGATGAAGATATTTGTATATATAGCAAAAGATGTGTAGAACTGATTTAGGATCTTTATAAAATTGTAAGCAAATCAAGTAATATATTTTAAGAATAACAAAATCGTAAATTCACGAGAACAAATTCATAAGTCAATCTTTGATATGATAAATTATTAAAGTAAATTCTAACAAAATTTCTTAACTAATTAATATTTTTCTATTTTAATAATAAAAAATCACAAATAAATATCGAGGATTACGAAGTTAGATTTACAGAATTTTTAATGTATGTAAAATTGGAAATCTGGCCTCTGTCTAATATTTTCAAAATTTGTGTCTTATTCATGAATATTATTGTAATTGTTTTCTGTATATAAGCTTTTGAATATTAATTTCGTCGAGATTTTAGATTAACAATATTTTTTTGAATTTAAATAATTGGTTTAGAAAATTATCGTTTGAAAATCAATTTAGTTGAGGTATTAGATATCCTAAATTTCTACTTTATGTGTTTGATGTATAGGTATGACAGTATCTATAAATTATCATTGATTTTTTATAGAATATATTATATTACATTTGTGTTTTATTATATATCAACATGCTAAAAACGAAAGGTTATAGAAAACATATTGCCAAATAATAATATCACATAAAATTAGCTAGAAAGGAAAAAGGAAATAAATTTTGAATTCCGAATAAATTGGAAATTGTTTTTTTTATAAAAGGAAATTGTATATATATATATATATATATATATATATATATTTGTATAAATAGAAACATGTATACATGGAATGAATTCCACAAATACAAATATGGCGATGTCTGTGTGATTCTGTCAAATCCCCAAAGCAAAGCTTGTGTTGAAGAAGTCTTTGCGGTTCTGTTTGATTTCCCACAAATCAAGCTTTGTGCCTATATATTGGAGGAATTGGGAACATTTGGACCCTGGTTTACAAATAAGTATCTGGTTCACATGTTTTTGTGAATTGAAACTCAAAAGTAATGCGGTTGTACAAAAATTGTTCATAAAATATTATTTTTCTTTACATTTTGGTCCCCAAAAGAAATTATTTAAGCTTTGTATATTTTGAAATACGTTTTAATATTACTACTTCCAAGATCCATGTTTTAGAAAAAAAAATTATTTCAAAAAGATATATTTTTACTTTTTCAATGTATTAAATATTAATTAATGGTAAATTGTACATTTCGAAAAACATAATTATGATTATTGAAGTTCTATTGCTTAAAAGTTATAAAAAATAATTAATTACAAAAAATAATATATTGGTAATCAAAATTACAAATGTTTTTTCATGTGTAAAATTTCTAAGATATATATATTTGAAACAAAGAGAGTATTTTTTCTCTAAAAACTACTTTATTTAATCCAAATAGTTTCCTTGTATTAAAGCATAAGCTTGTGTTATTATTTTGTTGCTAATAATTTGATGTGTGAATTGTGCTTTATTCTAGACTTTCTAAACAAATTTAGTAGAACTATAAAGTATTTGGGATGAAAAGATAAACATGAGTGTCTTTCTTATGGTCTATTTTCCTTTATATTAACATCACTATTAATCATACCTACACAACTCTTCAAAATTTGCGCCACCCAACTTGGCATCGATGACCTCTATTCGAGCCAAAACTACTTTATGAAGGTCTAATAACAGCATGCCGCTTCATTGGACGGGGGGGGGGGGGGGGGGGGGGGGGGGGGTATTTGTTACAAGTGAGCGTGGTACCACCTACATGTCCAACCAAAATAAATATTCGCTCGCGAATGCAGGCCCAATCTGAAACTATCGACCGATCCCACTGGACTTATGTCCTTCGACCAAGTTTGGTCACGTTGCCGAATACTCGCATCCACAAGAAAGGTGCCACGGTGGGCTATAGATTAGGGTGGATCATCGCAACAACCTCGTTCAACAATCCTTTGCCATGAATAATTCGTCTTTAGAATAAATGATGACCCACATAACAACTATTCTTACAACTTAGTTCGGCAACGAAGGCAAGCGACTGATGAACTTTAATAAGAGCTTCCACCTAACACGAGCTACCTTTGAGTTCATCTTATATAGATAGAATACCAACCATTAATAAGAAACACAATTGGCTAGAGCGAGAAAACTAGACAGAATAGAATATAGCTAGTGAGAGAATGAAAATTTAGATCGAAATTAACATTCATTTTGACCTAGTCAGTGAACTGTTAGATTCCAATCTTTAAATCCGACCTTGTAGCCAAATCTCCAAAAGGAAAGCTTGGCACTCTTGTACCTTACTATATTTTTATTAATATAAAACTACCTAGCTAGCTCATTTTTGAACGTGTCATCACCTCCTACTTTCTTTATGAGCTCATACATCTTGTTGTTCAAACGTCACCTCGCTTTCAACTGAAAACTGAACGTTACTTTGTTTTATCTCTAAGTCGAACGTCACCTCGTCTTTGTCCCATTGTTTAATGGTGTAACGCCAACGAATTGAGTTCCATCAGAGAGGCCTTCGCTTATCTCCATGGCTTTCTCACAGTTGGCGTTCATGGTATATAACCCTAGCACAGAGCAGGTCATAAAGTTACACAGGTTCACGAGATTAAGGAATTACCCTCGCACCGAACCTTATGGTTCAGCAGTCACGTACAATACACACGCCTTTCATCTATATTATTGGATCCGATTGGGGAACAAAAGCGGAACGAGATTTTTAGCGGTAAGTAGAAGTGTAAAGCGGTTACAGAATAGTGCAAAACAGTAAGAAGAAATAGTCGGAGAAGAAGGTGCAAAAAAAGCCTAGAGCATCGTTTTTACTATAACTTTTGGTACCGGTTTGTGATTAGTAACAATAAAAATAGTACATCTTTAAACATGATTTTCTGCCACGAAAAAACATTATTCGGCACTTTACTACCAATGCTTCATTTTTCTAAAAAAAAAAGAGAAATGAATTGTGTTGAAATACAATTCGACATTATATATTAAAAATGTGATTTTCCGGAATAAAAAGGAAGTGATTTTTTGAAAGAAAAAAATACAATTATTAAATTTATTTTTGCCTAAATTTTCTTAAATTCGTAAAAGAATTGTTTTGTTTTTTTGCTTAAATTAGTATATCTCGATTAGTCTTAAAATAGTTGGTCTGTACAGTCTAGTCAATTTTGTTTTCCATGTTTGACTAATAAATTATTAGGATAGAGCTAATTTATTCTATATATATCATATTTGGGTGTGATAGTTTAGAGATGTGGATTGGGCTAGGCCCATGAACAGTACCTTTCTATTTACAGCTTTAACAATTATTTGTTTTTTAAGAATAAATTTTTGATATCCCTATTATAAACCAAATGATGTAGATGTAATAACCATAAGAAAAATTAGACCAAGACAAACCTGATCCGACCATAGACCATACTCGGCTAGAGAAAAAAACGACAATGTTCCTAAACCTAATACACTTTGATTTATTGTTTATATCTAAAAATATTATTTTTCCATTTATGTTAATAACAGTCTAATATAATCTTTTACCATACACGAGTTTAAGTTCCACCGTCTTAACAATCCCACAAATCTATTGTATTGTCGGAGTCGAATTTAGGGTTTCTGTCGGCCATGAAACGCAAGGAGCGAGAAGGTAACGAGGAGGAGAGGAGGTTGTGTAGGAGCCGAAGTAAGTTAGGTCCGATCGCAGTTGATCTGAAGATTGCTAGAGTGACTAGATTGCCTGCGAGGTCGACCCACCAAGAAGCACGAGTCGAATCCGAATCCGAATCCGAGGACGAGAGTAAGTTTGATTCGCTCCCTTTTGATATAAAGATGGCTATAGTGGGTAGATTGGGTGCCAAGTCTGTTATGAAGTTACGATGCGTGTCAAAGTTTTGGTCTTCCATCATCCGAAGCAGAGGGTTCATCGATTCCTTCTTCTCTATGTCCTCAAAGCAAGCGCAGAGGTTTATAGTAGCTTTGGCTAACGGTATATTCAATGAGGTTGAAGCGAAACTCACCTTTTTCTTCTCGTTTGAGGAGTCTTCTTCTTCTTCTTCTTTGGTACCAAACTTGGAGATGGCAATACCAGTGGGACTGAGTTCCATCAGACAGGATTTCGCTTCTCTCCATGGCTTTCTCACCGTTGGCGTTCATGGTCTGTTGATGGTATGTAACCCTAGCACGGAGCAGGTCATAAAGTTACACAGGTCCACCAGATTCGTGGGATACGATCCCGTTGAAGGTCAACATAAGGCATTGTTTGTGGAATCCATACATCGTTCTGATCATCTACTACACCACAAGGTGTTAACATTGGGAGGATCATGTCAAGAATGGAGACACATTGAGGGTACCCCTGGACCCTATAGAACCATATCAGTGGAGTATGCGTCAATGGTGTCATCTACTATGGTGCTCGTAACTCAACCCATTTTAAGAATCCAGTTATGGTTAGTTTTGATCTTAGAACTGAGAAACTAAGTTTTATCCAAGCACATGAGCCTCTTGTTCAATGGGGTAAGTATTCCATATTTATAGATTACAATGGGAAGCTTGCTTCTATTGTCAGATACCCTTATGATCGTTTCAATAGTTTTGATTTATGGATATTACAAGACCCCGAGAAACATGAATGGTCAAAGCAACATTGCGTGTTTCCCTCCTCGGTGTGGGATTCTGTTGGGGGCTTCGAAATGTCTTTTCCAGGAACCAACCAGGCTGGGGAGATCATTATGGCTCCTCCCACCTTGTCACCTCAGATTGGACCCTTTTACATTTTTTACTACAATGTTCAAACCCAAAACGTCAGAAGAGTTAGGCTCCTAGGCATTGGAGACAATAAAGAGTTTAGACGCTCTTATGGGTTCTTAAAGCAGCGTGATTGTCTTGTCCGTATCGCACCTCAACATGTCCACAGTATTGCCTCTCTTTGATCAAGGAATGTCAAAGAGAGAGCATGGCAAGAGCTATGGCTGTTTTTACTTTTATTTGCAAAGTATCAGCTATTTTGTTATCTTATATATGACTGAAGATTTTGCGTTTCTGTTGGTTTTTTTTTGTTCTTGTTCTTGTTGGGATGAGTTGGAATTCATATGTGATTTTGATTTCTGGACTAAGATGAAAACAGGTCGAGGGAGACCAATTTTACTTTGGAGATATTTTGTTTTGTTTGTATAAAGCTTTTCTCTTTACTAATAATATACCCCATAACTTTTATCATAAGACTATATGATCACTGATACAATGAGATGGTCTCCGAGTAATGAATTATATTTATTTGTTTAACACTTTGGAAGAGATTTAAATGAGCTTCCTCTTTTTGTGAGTTCAAGAGTCTTTGTCCAATCCGTGATGAGATGTATAGCCTGTTTTATGGCTTTTTTTCTTTTCTTTGGATAATAATCCTACATTGAAACTGAATGGTAAACATGAGAAATTATGATTTTATAAACATTGTCCTTTTCATCCTTCCATTTTGGACCCTGTTCTCGTCTTATTTTTGAGAATGATGTTGAAAACTATTACTTTTGAGCCACATGGACATCTGTTTTGATCGACAAACAAAACTAGTAAAGAAGCCATAGCTGAATGAATGGTATACAGCAGCTTCTGATGTATTCCTTCTACCGCCTCTTAGAACTGAATCACTATTTCCGCTTGTTCTCTAGTAATCTTCATCTCGATTACTATGATGAATGTACTTGTTATCTTCATTCCACAGGGGCAATCTAAGGAGCGTTGGCCAGGAATCTGAGGATATTGAGAAAAAAGTGCCTCACAAAAGCTATAAAATCATACTGCGGGGTTACCTTATGGAACAAAAAAGACTGTTGTATTCTAATGAAACAAGCAAGGACTACGATTCTCATCTGTTTTTTGTTGTATGAACAACTAAATAAAAAAAAAAGAAGGTTAAACAATTCTCTGCAAGATTACTGATTCACTTGCAGTATTTGTCAACTGTGAACAAGTATTTACAGGATTCTCTATGGCATAAGATCACTGAAGTCTGAGGCTAATGATTCAAGAGATCACTTATCAGCTTCGAGACAAGTTACTTTGCACAGTCTGAATCTTACTCTCGCACTAGAACTCCATCTTTCATGTAAGGCCATGAAGATATCTCGTAGAAGACTCCATAAACAATGCCTTCAGAAGGAACAGAAGCTTCAGACTTACATGTTTCAAGTAATTTTCCTAACTCATGGAAAGATAGAAAATGCTTACATTTGATCTTCCAGAGAATTTGTGGCATACATTGGAAAATGCCCCTCCAATGTAGACACAAACTGGCTTAAGTCATTGCCCTCCTGTTCAGTATAAGCATCTTAACTAGTGGAACCAGTCTTGGCTCAGGCAGAATAATAGAAGAATAGGATTTACCATTGCCTTCATATAACAGTCAACTGAGGAGTTTATAGTGTATCAATGACATCCGAAACAAAACATGGAAACTTTTGGAAAACATAAAAGGGGCATAGGTAGTGTTGTAAATTATTGAACTTGCCCGCCGGCTGGGCCCGATAAGCATTGCTGCGGGGCGGGATTGGGAATGAACATTCAGGCCCGATTTTGAAGTGGGCCTAGCGGGATATGCATTGTGCGGAATTGGGCTTCACGCGGGATGGGCCCAAATGAGCCTGCGGGAAATTAAGGACCCGCATCCATTTGCTTCTGTTCGTCACTTCGTGTGAACACCTGAAAAAAAAAGTGAGAATGGTTAGAGAAATGCGAAGCATAGGCGATGTGAACCGAATCTGAGCTCCGATGATGGTGTTTTGAGCTCAGACAGTGGTTCTTGTGGCACCTACGTCTCCGATCTGCACCATCGGAGGTTCATCGACACAAAAGAAGAAGTTTCGACCACCGACAAAGCTCGACTATGGTTCTTGTGGCACCTATGTCTTCGATCTGCACCATCGGAGGTTCACCGACACCGAAGAAGAAGTTTGGACCACCGATAAAGATCGACTGTGGTTCTTGTGTTTTGGCGGTGGTTCACGGCGAACCATGATTAGCCGTCCAATGGATGTGCAGACAAGATGGAATTCAACATTCTATATGCTTGAAAGAGCCCTTCCTTACCGTGAAGCGTTTGTTAAGTTAGAGATATATGATAGGAGAAACTATAAGTTTTTGCCTACAACTGAGGAATAGAGCAGAACTACGAATATATGTGTTTTTTGGAGCCTTTTGCTAAGATTACTAGTTTGATGTCGGGTTCGAAATATCCAACATCGAACTTGTATTTCTATCAGGTATGGAAGATCCATAATTGGCTCCAGGTAAATGAGGAAAACGATGATGAGATTGTCCGAAACATGGTGATACCGATAAAAGAGAAGTTCGATAAGTATTGGGAAGAAGTTAGTGATCTTTTTGCAATGACGGCTGTCTTTGATCCACACCTGAAGCTTCCAGTTGCAGAATATTGTTTAGGCAGGCTTGACATGAGTACACGTGGTGCAAAAATGAGAAACTTGCGTCTGAAGCTGGAAACTTTGTTTGAATCATACGACAAAAAATCAAAGTCAACCTCACCTTCGACAGAGCCTCATGAGATAAATCAACAAAATGTTCGTGGAGGACCGAAAGGAACATTTGAGAACTATGATGTAAGTCTCATGTTCAGTTTTTTTTAAAAAAATAATTCTAAAAGTTGAGGAAATCGTTTTTTACAGTTTTTTTTTAAAACATTACATGATTTTTTTGCGTTTCGCAAAATTAATGTTGCTGCGAGTGGCAAGACAGCTCTCCAAGCTTATCTTGATGAACCTGCGCTAGATATTGATAGCTTTGAAAGCTTGGATATTCTCCAGTGGTGGAAAGATAATACTCATAGGTATGGTGATTTGCTAGTAATGGCTTGTGATCTGCTTAGCATTCCAATCACAACAGTGGCTTCAGAATCCTCTTTTAGCATCGGTTCGCGAGTTCTGAACAAGTACAGGAGGCGTCTATTTCCAAAAAATGTGCAAGCTCTAAAAGGATTTGAAGCTTATGAGCAAGGTAAATTATTCACATTATCATAGGTTTTAGGGTACCATTTTCTTTAAACCTAATTAACTTAAATTTTTTTTTTCCAGAAGATGAAATGGATGGTGAAGAAGAGATAGTACCATCGTTCGAATCCACTGTCAATGATGAAGTTGAAGAAGAAGAAAAAACTTGATTTTTATTTTGATTTGGTGTTTTGATTTTATTTACATTATGGATTTCGTGTGCGCTCTTTTTTCCTTTTCGGGTTTTATCCTAATGGATTTTCCTAATAAGGTTTTTAATGAGGCCACATTGTTGGATTTGCTTATTGTTCATTTACATTAGCATTTGATACTGCCATTTTTACTTCATAAACTTAACACTCATACACCTGAAAACTATATAATGTTGTTGTTGTGTCTTAAGAGCGAAGATACCATATAGCTACGATTACAATTTGTCTACGATTATATGATACTTCACATGTTCTTGATTAGTTTATAAGATACTATATTTTGTTTTAAACCTGAAAATTTCTTGAAAGCAATGTTTATGATTAGTTTACTTATGATCCAGCATCGAGGAGAACAATGATCCATCAGTTGTGTCATGGGCCCGCGGGCCTACCCGCATACCCGCTGCTGCAGTGCGGGTCGGGATTGGTCATAGGGTTTAGGACCCGCGTCCTACGGCGGTACGACCCGCAATGACCCACCTGAAATTGGTACCATAGCGGGACGGGACAAATGGGTTGCGGGAGAGCCCAATTGCCATTACTAGGCATAGGCAAGACTCGAGGAAAAAAAATGCAAGAAAAGGAAAGCTAACACAAGCATGTACCACAAAGGCTTCCCCTTGCTTCACTATATTGTTGTTGTCATTATCAAGATAATAAATATGAAGAAGAAATTGCTGAAACCTTTGAGTTACTGTAGATACATGTTCTCCAAAAAACCCCTTTGACAAATCTATAAATAGTGATCGAAAAAACCTCATATGGTTCAATAATTTTACCCAAACCATGGAACACTCTTTATGTCTTGTTGCTCCCTCAGTTCATTATAGCTTCAAAGATCAGTAGCCCTTGATTGTGCTTCTTCTACCACTGAAAACTCTTTGTTGGAGAGATCTATGTTCCCCGAAATCCTTAAACCGTTGTCCAGCCTCATTGACCAAGGTATGATGATAAAAAACACACCAGCAAAGCCGCTAATTATAGTTTGGCTTAATGGGCATTTTTAAGGTCTTACCATTTTGATCCATGAAGTTTTGGACCATGAGAAGACTTGGGTTTACATGTGGAAGTGTTTGGTTTATAAATATTGTTTGGTGTTCTATTTAATCCATGGAGAAATTCTAAGAATAAAAGAAAAGAAGCCAGCTCAAATGGAAGCATATATTTTCTTGGTCCAATTCTCGACTATTCGGCCCACTCGGCCATTATTCAATCACTGAACAACCATGAGAAATTGGGACGACCAACAGCCTTCCTCATGTCCAGACACATCCACCATTCATCCAAAACCTACACAATTCGTCCATGGGGCAGTTAAAGAGACAGTGACCATATGAAGGGTCATATCAACCATATGAAGGGTTTCTCGATCACAACCTTCCAACTTCAGTCAAGTCTTTCCTAATAAATAAGTTTATACTTTCTAAGTTTGACTAAACCTTTCATGTACCCCCTTGCCTGCTATATAAAGGCAAGGAAGAATTTCTTGTTCTTCATTCAACTTTTTAATAACAATCATCTTTCTTTTATCTTGTTGAATCCTTTGTTCTTAACCGAACATCGTATTTCTATTGTAACGCGAGTGATCCCCATAAAAAAAATCCTTACATAGCTGTCTTGGTGTGTCATATACAGAGGCTTAGAAGGGGGTAAATCAAAGGCCTTTCGCATCTTTTGTGTGACCCATCAATTCATCATTATCTATCCATCACAAAACCAACCAAAATCAGAGTGGCCGTTCTTGGGGTTCTATCAAGTGGTATCAGAGCACTACTCTGAAGTTCAATACAATTTTCTTGTTGTTTATCATTCACAACTCTACATCTTCTAACCATGAACGACCGAAGATGATCCAGTATGTCTTTTAGACTCAAACGAAACCTTGAAGAGAAAGCAGTAGAAAAAAAACCAGAGATCTATTGCAAGAGTAGAGAATAGACCAAAGGAATGTTGAGCTAGTAGCAAAACGTGAGCATGACCGTGAGAAAGAAGCAAGAAAGAAGCGACCTGATCGAGATAAATGGAAGGAGTAACCATTCAGAACTTATGCCTCACAATCTTCACATATTTCTGGTTCGATTTATGAGAAAACAAACCAGAAACATGCATCTGATTGGCGATTGGGTGCATAGCGAACAAATCCAAGATATCATCAGGCATGAGATACAACAAGTAGTTAATGCTTTGGTGCGAGATTAGAATCATGCAGCCAAAGATGAAGCAAAACACAATGGCTTGGAAAGATGTTGGCATACATTCAAGGAGAAGATACATCAAAGGATCTTAGCCATACAGCCATCCATAGAAGAAGAAGATGTCACTGCCATATATGAGAACAGAGTTGCTGAACCAAAACCATCCAATCTTTTCGTGAAGGTTCTATCAGACACTGAAGAAGCAAGGCTTAATAACTTGTAGAAATGATCATGTCTGTTCCAGGTGGAGATTCATCAAAAGGATACAGCTACTCAACATCCTCAGTCACTGCAATTCAAGAGATCAAAGTGATGGCACCCGAATCAGCAACACATGTCCAAAAAAAATACTCAGCTGCATCACAAGGAGGAACTACATGTTGTAAATGTTCTTATACCTGTAAAAATGTGGATGAATAAGAAGTTAACAAAGGCCGTTCATGAGAAGAAGCACACAACATTTACGAATCACATGAAACCCATGGTTCATTCATGTGTGATAAATTGATCCAACCGCTTATTGGCAATGAGTACAGTCCAGTGGGGCTACTGAGGCATAAAGAGGGTCTGCAACACTTCATATTTTACCAGGAAAAGAGACACATGAGTGAAGCAACAATAACTAGACATTGGCAAAAGAGATAACAAAAAGTGGAGCAGAACAATATTGGTTCATTTATCCTTGAAAGAAAATTAGATTTGAGGTCAAAATTTTGAATAAAGGGAGGTTAATGTAACCCTGGTCAGCCTCATTTACCAAGGTATGGTGAACATTTATTGGTCATAATTTGGCTTAATGGACATTTTCAAGGCCTTATCGGTTTGATCTATGAAGTTTTGAATCATGAGAAGACTTGAGTTTACATTTTGGACGTGTTAGGCTTATAAAATAGTTTTTGGTCTTCTATTTAATCCATGAAGAAATCCTAAGAATAAAAAAAAGAATCCAACCCAAATGGAAGCATATTTTGGGTCGGCCCAATTCTCGACTATTCGGCCCACTCAGCCACTATTCAAGAACTTATCAACCATAAGAAATTGGGACGACCATAACAGCATTCATCCAAAAGCTAAACAAGTCTTCCATGGGACAGTTAAAGAGACAGTGACCATATGAAGCTCATAGACTTTTTATATACCCCTTTGCCTATTGTATAAAGGCATGGACGAATTTCTTGTTATTCATTCAACTTTTTAACAAAAATCATCTTTGTTTTATCTTTTTGAATAGAATAATATACTCTAGTATCTAAAAGAATTGTTACCAAGATTGTTGACTATTTTCACCGGAGATGAATTGTTTTTGGAAGATACAAAACTTTCAGATTATGAGATTGTATGAGAAGAGATGCACATAAAATAATGTTCACATGTGCTTATTTAATGTAAATTTACATTTGTATTCTATATTTTCTAAATAGAATAGAATACAACAAAATAAAAATCTTTTAATTCAATGTCAAATTTCATTGAAAATTTTAGTTCCTTGTTAGGATTAGGATACTCTTTATCTAATGCTTTGTTCATCTTTTTTTTAAAAAAATTCTTTTAATCATAAACTATTGTTTTCTTTCTAAATCATTTCTTATGATTATTGTTTTGCAAATTAACGGAAAGGCTTATGAATTATCCCCTATTAATTTTGTGTAATTTGGAAGATAATGATGACAATAAGTTATAGTTATTAGAGAAAGTCTGTAATAATGAAAAATAATTAGAAAATATGTTCATGTTTAATATATTATCTTGCCAAAAGTATTTGATCTTATTGAAGTTAAAAAGTCTTAGAAGGCCACTCATCACTTTTAGGAAAACACAACATTGCTATAGCAATAATAC